>PKQL01000115.1:0-58259 GCA_002916455.1 Penicillium sp. CF05
TTTTTCTTAAAGCTGATAAATACCTACGAAATCCATGACTCTTCAATATAAATATGAGAGTCCAGACTCTTCTCTTCAGGCAAATCAGGCAAATCAGGCAACTGTCTTAAGACTCTTCTTCTTTCCCAGGTGGGACAAAGTTCTTTTGTATAGCTCGGTCCGAAATATAATCCGGCTGACCTAATCCACACCCCCCCCCCCGATCGAGACCGGGCCCAAGAAACGGAAACCACAGAAACAAGCCATTTTGTACCCGCGAAGTACATTTTTGCTGTACTAGCGGTGGCGGAGTACTTTTGCCTACATCTGACCTTTCTGACCTTGACTTGCTTAACCTTCGTTTTTCCCCTCTCTCTTCTACCCAAGGTTTTTATTTTTCTTGTTTTCATCCTCGCAGGGAGCTTCTTGATCTCTGCTATATCGTCTTTGATTCTTATTGAGGTAAATTGTACCGGGGTATCTGCCTACAATGTGGAACACCCGCTCAACCCCCCCCCGTACATAATGACGCATTCCTCTATCCGCAAACCCACCATTCCCATTCCTTCTCCATTCAAGGACCTCCCTTGCTTATTTCTTTCTTCTCTTTCTCATCAATACCTCCACATGCCACCTGGGTTTCTGCGGAGTCAGCCCTGCAATCCCGCACCTGCATTGTCTCGTGCAAGAGGCTAACTTTCGGTAGAGCTTTCTCAGCCTCTCAACCTCGGAGCTTCCGCCTTTTATCTTTAGCTTCCCACCATTCGAAACCCCCTCCACCTGCATCAATCACAAAACATCTAGCCTGCTACCTAGCTCCTCACCTTGATCTCGCCACCTCTCCCCGTTCGCCTCGTAACTGTGCTCACGTCTCGCACTTGCCCCTCTGCCTGTGTGTTGCTCAAGTGTCCTGAATAGGTGGATTAGTGATATTCTGATTTCACACAAACCGTTGCGCATTCTTTGCAGAGCCCTTCCAGGCTCTTTGTAATATTGCAGAAGCACGGGCCAAGACATTCCAGCAACACAACAGGGGTTTCTCGGCATAACAGTTGGAACTTCCATCGTTCGTGCGATCATCTCAAACTCAAGCTTGGCAGTTACCCGAGCCTTGTAGTGATGGGTCAGTCGCATTCCAAGGGCAACGCCTCGGGCGACCCTCTTCAGTCCTACCCTTCATTTTCCAAGTCCGACACCAAAGAGTCTCTCCGCTCGTTCCGCGGCTCGATCCGATCGAAAATCCCTGGTGCTCGCAGCTCCGATAGCCCTCGGGGCTCCACCACTGCTCTCTCCCGGACTGAGAGCCAAACCGACAAATCCGATGCTGGATCCCTCAAGTCTGTCGGAAGCCGCCCTGGCTCCAATGCCGGCCTCCCTCAGTCGCCTGGTTCCGAAAGCGCTTCACGACCCAGCTCCCCCCAGCCCCCACCGTCTCCGTCGCTTTCCACCACCTTGCAAAGAGGCCACAAAGACGTGAACGCGATGAAGCAGAGTGGCGAAGTCGACCTTGTGTCGGATGGCCCTCCCTCTGGTGGCCCCCCAACTGGGGCCGCCGCGGTCGCAGGTGAATCAATTCTGATGAAGCGAGAGAACCAACTGAATCCCATTTTGGACTTCATCTTGAACGCTCCCCTGGAGACTTCTGGGTCTCCTGGAATGGGTATGGGCGCTTTGAAATCCATTGATTTGGACGACATGATTTCGCGACTCCTAGACGCAGGTTATTCGAGCAAGGTTACCAAAACAGTTTGCTTGAAGAATGCGGAGATTACCGCCATCTGCACCGCCGCTCGCGAGCTCTTCTTGTCGCAGCCTGCTCTGCTGGAGCTGTCGGCCCCCGTGAAGATTGTCGGCGACGTTCACGGCCAATATACTGACCTCATTCGACTCTTCGAGATGTGTGGATTCCCTCCCGCTTCCAACTACCTTTTCTTGGGTGATTACGTCGACCGAGGCAAGCAGAGTCTGGAGACGATCCTTCTGCTGATGTGCTATAAGCTCAAGTATCCCGAGAACTTCTTCCTGCTTCGAGGTAACCATGAGTGTGCCAACGTTACCCGTGTTTATGGGTTCTATGATGAGTGCAAGCGTCGTTGCAATATCAAGGTCTGGAAGACCTTCATCGATACGTTCAATTGTCTCCCGATTGCTGCGATTGTTGCCGGCAAAATCTTCTGTGTCCACGGTGGTCTCTCTCCTAGTCTTTCGCATATGGACGACATTCGCGGAATCGCTCGCCCCACTGACGTGCCGGACTATGGTCTGTTGAACGACCTCCTGTGGAGTGACCCGGCGGACATGGAGGAAGATTGGGAACCTAACGAGCGTGGTGTTAGCTACTGCTTCGGAAAGAAGGTGATCATGGACTTTTTGCAGCGTCACGACTTCGACCTTGTTTGCCGTGCTCACATGGTGGTCGAGGATGGATATGAGTTCTACCAGGATCGTATTCTGGTGACTGTGTTTTCTGCACCCAACGTAAGTCGCTTTCTCTTGTGTTTCACTGCGACTCCCACTGACCTTCTCCAGTATTGCGGCGAGTTCGATAACTGGGGCGCTATCATGTCAGTCTCTGGCGAACTTCTTTGCAGCTTCGAACTTCTCAAACCCTTGGACTCGACCGCCTTGAAGAACCACATTAAGAAAGGCCGGAACAAGCGCAACAGCATGCTGAACAGCCCTGTAAGGAACCCCCCTTTGGATTTACCCCCATGCGATCAACCTTGCAGCACCGTACGACGCTCCCGATCTTTCTTTTCACGAATCATGCAGAAACTGTATCCTGCATCTTCTTGAACGAATCGCTAACCAATCCCAGCCTGCGGCGGTATCGGCACAAAGTTATTAGGCCACACCGATCGGCTCTACATTTGAAATTGATATCATCTCCTGCGATTGGTCCTTGCTGTCATGGTCTCGATTACTCTGACAGTCATTGACCGGCAATGAACACGACTCTCACCAAACTAGCAGCGTGGTAGCCTATCCCTTGTTTGATAATGGCTGATCACTGACAACGCTCTGCCCCCACGGCTCTTCGCACCAAATTCCGGACCCAATCCCCCCGGTATGGATGCCCAATATGAGGTTTGGCGCAGAAATGAACCGGATTCCTCTGACCGGTCCGCGCATCGGACCCCACAGGGTACCGTAGCATGCATGGACCCGCAGATCCCAAATTTGCAGACTCAATGGAAAGACATGCTCGAGAAAAGGCATGTGGAAACTTCATAGGCCACTTTATTGTCGCCTAATTCGGTTCCAGCTCATAACGCACGCGTCCAGACCCACGGCATTTTTCTTCGGCCCCCCTCAACATCATAGCTATGTATCTGTACATGGCTTGGGTTATCAGGCCTCTCGTTTCTGGTGTGGCATTCTTCTGCATGTACTTACAATATCTCTACTCTTTTACCCCAGACAAATGGTATTACTTGGGCATCATTCGGCTTTCTTCCTTTGTTCCACGTTTCTAGCACCATGGACTGTTCTAGTCAGTATATTCAAACGCGTAGGATCTTTAGTTTTCTTGGGGTTTTTCTTTTTCTTTTTCTTTTTTTTTTTTTGGGGTATCTTCTCAATATTTCCTATTGATCGTCTAGCGAAGTTGCGCGTCCGGCTAAACTCTTCGGTGGGTAAATCAGAGCCACACCGCTACATACTAAATCCCTCGTAAATCGACCAGAGGCCAGTCAAACAGACTGAAATGGTTTACTGATACTCAGTAAGAACTCTGTACAGCCCAACGATGACCAGTTGTATGTCTACGCCTCACTCGGGACCACCTTCCGACAAGCCTCGGGCAGCTCACCCATCTTCGAACATCGCCTTTATGCATATGCAACATGCAGTACTTGGTATGAGGTATGATTTGCAAAAATTGACTTGGTCCACATCTGTGCAGATAAGAAAAAATTTACTAATAATATCCAGTAACTCACGTAAGTGCAATGGCATCCATGGATGCTTAACGATACTATGACAGAGCTCTCTAATTGCTTTTTTTCACAAACAAAACCATTTCATGATAGACCAGTGATGAGGACAAGTGAACAGAAACAGAAACATGTTCTCAATCAGGTTTCCTTCCGACTATTCTCCCGCAGCTGACGCAACCCCCCAGTCGAACCAGTAACAGATTGAACCTGAGCCCTAACCTTCGCCGCAAAAGGATTCGGATCCATATTCTGATCCAAATTCCCCAAAGTATGATTCACATCACGATGTTTCGCCTCATCAGCACGAACATACAGCAACAGCGAATGCATACAGCGTTGACCCTCCGGCATCTGCCAGTACTTAATTGCCATCTTGGGAGCCTGCAAGCCCTCCCATGCAGGCAGATGACCGTCCTCGAGATCACGGATTGCCTTCGAGTACGTGATCACAGCTTCTTCTTCTAGATACCCCACGAAGCGATGACATATCTGAGGCGAGATGAGATATGCGAGGGAGAATCCACTGAAGAATACCCACTGCGCGCCGAGGACCATGAATCGCATTGCTAGGCCTGGCTCGGCGAGCTTGAGGAAGGTGAGGAGGTGCATTCGTTCGTTGTAGGCTTCTTCGAGGAGGGTTTCTATCCTGTTTTGTGTGAGTTTATAGATACATTTCCATGCAGCGAAAACATGGATGGTATGGCTTGCACTCACCATCCGTTGTCTCGTCTCATTCGGCGGATGCTTTTGAGATGGCGGAGCATCCCTGCCACCATTCCTGGGACGCCGGCTACACTTTCCAGGAAGATGAATCTAGTGATCCATTTCTCCTCTGTCATTATGTAGGCTTTGGAGGGTGTGTTTGTGTCTGCTGGTCGGCTGTTATATCCGGAGACGAAATCCATACCCCAGCGTAAGAGGCGTACAGTTCCGAGAGCCGCTCTATCTTGCCAGGTGTATGCTTTGCGGTGGGCGGTTCGGACAGCGAGGATCTGTTCTTTTGTGTATCTAGTAGGAAGGTGATGTATGTCAGATACAAATGTTTCAGTTGCAAGGAGTAGTGAAGGAAAGGATCCCTCTACTGAGGACATACACGGGATGGGTCCATGATGACTTTTGGCCAACGTGTGTGCTTGTTGTATGGTTTCGCTTGATCGGTAACAATGTAGATAGTCTGCTATGTCTGCTGGGCTGAGCACATAAGATAATGCCTGTCCTGAACATCGCGCTGTGCTGAAGACAGGTGGGCACACGAGAGAGACGAGCTGTACTTGTTTGGAGCTTCATAACTACCAAACCATATAAGAAAAGCAAGAACGAGTCTTGTACAAAGGAAGATAAAAGAGCGAGAAATCTATACAAGCTGCAAATGTTTTGATTTTGGAATTGAGTAGTCAAAGTCCATAGGATTGTTCGTCTTTTATGCTATAGATGTTCTGCTTCCTACAATGCAGAACGCAGAATATGACTCAACAATTGTTGAGGATCTCGTGTTCTACAATATACAGTGTATGCTCGGTAATAGCTTCATGAACTCCACGATATTAACTTAGAGATGGCTACTGCAAGGAGAAGATCGCGCCTTCTCAAACCCTATTCTCCCGATTTCATCCGACAGAGAGAAAACCTCGGGTGAAGACGTTCTA
Source organism: Penicillium sp. CF05 (assembly GCA_002916455.1). Lineage (NCBI taxonomy): Eukaryota > Fungi > Ascomycota > Eurotiomycetes > Eurotiales > Aspergillaceae > Penicillium > Penicillium sp. CF05. The sequence goes on from PKQL01000115.1 coordinate 5,564, forward strand.
GATGGCTTTTTCGCTGACTCACTGAAAATTATATGCTAAGGGGGAGTCAATTCGACAGTAAGTAGATAATGGCATGTATGAAAAGGGGTGTAGACTAGTGATCTCAAGTTCTGCCTAGTGCACCGGGCCGGGGGCCGGCATTGAATTATCTTGGACCCAAAATGGAAATTGGCGATAATGAAGACCGTACTGAGACTTACGTGCTTATATCTGTTAGGAATTGGTATCTTCCTCCTGATAAGTACAATAATTGAACACTGGTTACCTTCGTTATAGCCGAAAGGCGGTTGGAAATCTATAATAAGAATAATAAGTACCTATGTTGTAGGTAGACTAGAAATGATATATTCATAATGCCTGAAGCCCGCTAGTTACGACCATAAAGTATGTTGGATGGTCTGTTAAAGCAAGAAAATATTGCGCTTTAGTGATACCCTAGGCTCTATTCTACAAACTTATATCTAATATATATCATATATAGCGATGATATATCCTTGCATGAGATTTGAACTAGGTTATCAAGAGGGCCTAGTGAAGTTTCCAAAATTGTACATAAACCTTCCCGCCATGCCTGAAAGATATAAAATAACACCCACAGCAACATGAATTGATTCACTGACAATGCATACTCCGCTTTATCTTTATGTCACTTGATCAAAACCAAATAGGTGCTGTCGGTAGCCATACCGTTGATATCACGGACAAGCAACCTCGCCACCGGCGAGTCTCCCGTGCAGACATTCCACGACCGCATCATCTGGATCACCAATGGGACCAGTCTTCAGAATATGCTCTCCGGATTCCATTACTGCTTGTGGAGATACTGCCCATCATCAATTATCACCCCGCATGGTGGGTTTTATTAGTTACGAAAGGCACCGGGCGCCTGTCCGAGATGCTAGCTGGCTCTATACGAGGGGCACAACAATGAAGGATAAAGAAGCTGTTCCCTTTGCTTAATTTAAAATGAGCAGAGGAATCTAACGTTGTTCATATCAAAGAAATGGGTACCTTACTTCCTGGAAAGCCTCTAACAGTTCTTGCACGATGCACTCGACCAACCAGCAATGTGAATGTCTCGATGGCACTGCGTTTTACCTCAACGCTCCAAGCACACGCGCAGGTTAAGACTGGCACGAGCCCCTCATTACCACCACTCTCTGTTTTACCGGCGCGTGTTCTTCTCAGATCGCTGCTGGTCTCTACTATATCGTCCAAGAGATTCCTCCTCATTCCCGCACTTTCATTGATGTCCTTTCTCTCCAAGCCTAACAGGATCTGGCTATTCGATGTGGATCGGAATCCAATCCTACATGGATTATTAAAGACTACGTTCTACAATCAATTCTGTGCTGGAGAGAATGGGGCAGAATGCAGATCCACCATCCGGGAGATGAAAGATATGGGCTTCCGCGGTATGATTTTGACATACGCTGCTGAGACTGTGTTTGATCATAGCACTCAGGCTCAGAATGGACAGGGCATTGCTGCATTGAAAAGCGAGAACGGGAATGTGTCCGTGGAGGCTTCAGTCCACTGTCCCAGCATCGAAGCGTGGCGGCAAGGGACAGTTGAGACCATCTACATGACGGAGGCAGAAGATTACATCGCAGTCAAGTAAGTTACTCAGATCCCACCCTTTTTATGGAGTAACGACTGACCATTTACAAGGTTGACAGGGGCTGGCACCAAAGTCACCGAGGCTTTTACTGCTGGAGAGTTGCCCCCGCAGCAAATGATGGATGCACTGCATGAAGTCTGCACCAAGGCCAAAGACCGAAAAGTTCGCGTTCTCATCGACGCCGAGTCCCAGCACTTCCAAAAGGGCATTTCACGGGTTGCTGTGGAACTTATGCGCAAATACAACCGTGACGGTTATGCAACTATCTACAATACCTACCAGGCTTACCTCAAGAACACACCAGCGACACTGGCCAACCACCTCGCTCTGGCAAACGAGGATGGATTCACTCTCGGCATCAAGCTCGTGAGGGGTGCATACATGGCCACCGATGAACGGTCTTTGATTCATGATACGAAGGAAGACACCGATAACGCATATAATATGATTGCCCAGGGAGCACTGAGAAAGAACATTGGAGAATTTGGAGACAAGGGTACCCGCGATTTCCCCTCGGTGAATCTGTTTCTGGCAAGTCATAACAAGGAGAGCGTGGTGACTGCCCACGAACTCCACAAGCATCGTGTCATGTCTGGCTTGCCCACTGTGCCTGTGCGCTTTGCCCAGCTTCATGGTATGTCTGATGAAGTTAGCTTTTCGCTGCTTCAGATGAATGATGGCGATGGAACACCGGAAGTCTACAAATGCTCCACTTGGGGAGGCATGGGTGAATGTCTAGCCTATCTTCTTCGTCGGGCAATTGAGAATCGGGATGCTGTTCTGCGGACGGATAATGAGTATCGGGCATTGAAGAGGGAGGTTTTCCGGAGAGTGAAGTCGCTGCTTTCGCCTTCGCCATCTTCATAGCGCAACAAATGACGTTATTGCTATTAGTGTGAACATTCTAGCGTAGATTATTAGTGTTAATATTATCACTTTCTATTCCGATACTATCTTCGAGTCTTCACCCGCACCTTAAGATGTCTGCAACCCACAGGTGGTAACTAGAAGTCTTACGCGCTACCATTGCGCCAGCCCGGCTGGTGTCTGAATTTCCAAAATCTTTTGGAAATTTTTGAAATTGAAGACAACACTAAGTAATCGCCTTTCCCAAGCGCGCCGTACAAAAGACACCTAAATTTCAGAAATTCCGGATTGTGAAACAGACCCATCCCGAGAATATCAAAATTTGTCGGTCGCCAACAAAAAGAAAGAACAAAAATAGAGGCCAAAGGTCGAATGTTTAACCACCTTCCCGACAAGCTATCAGTTCCAAATTTAACATGTTTTTATATATAATTAGAAATAATTAGAATAGGACTCTACAAATTCCCAGACCGAACAGAGCATCAGAAGTCAAGTATCTTGAGAAGCCAAATTTACATAAAATCCACAGGGCAAATATTTCCAAGGTTGACCGGGAATAGAGTTAAGTCAGACTATAGGGGCCCCGGGGGGCCTAGGAAGAAGTTGAACGCTCACCCCTATCCAAACGTATGGGTACTCGATCCTTCACGCATCACCGATTCTATTCAATTTCTGAGTACAGGCCCCCTTAATCTCCCTAAGGAGGCCTTCTGAGTCCTGCTAGAAGAGCGATGAATATCCAGAGTCTTTCGGGTTTGATTAATCGATCCTCCTACTTTCCGTAACTAGATGGCTTTTCGATGGCCAGGTTCTTAATTAAAGTGTGTTATAGGGGGTTTTCGATCCGTAGTTTCACATTACTATCGCCCTTCCTCACAGGGCCCACTTAGGTGTTAGAACTAGATCAACCCCCGTATCAACAAGGACAAGAGCCACGATATATAAATTCGGATGTTCCCCCGAAGAACTAGACCTAGGATCTGTTTGGTACTCTACCTCATCTTCATACTTTCCTTTCAAGCAACTCACTCTGCTGGTCTCAGAGATTGCATTATTTCAAGATGGTATTCTTCAGACAGTCGTTTGCCCTGGCGGCCCTGTGCTTGACCCATGCTGCTTCCGCCCTTCCGGCACTACACGATCTTTCCTCTCGGGCTCAATCCACCGATCTTTGCGGAAACTCCGCTAACCTTATTCTTCCAAATACGCCATGGATTGTCTACAACATGCTGTACAATGCCGCTCAGATGGTCGGCACGCAATGTACAAATTATGACAAGGTCACCACAAGCGAGAATGGCGCAAAGGAGATACTCTGGAGCAGCGTGACCAACATCGACTATGTCGAGAGCACGTAAGGTTACCGACTCTGCGTCGATATCAGGGACTTACCAAGAATCTACTGTAGGAACAACGTCCCCAAAGGGTATTCCTTTGTCGGTCTGACCCAGAACCTCGAGACCAAACTGTCCACTATCGAGTCAATCCCTGCGGCCTACAGCTGGAAGCGCAGCAACACCACTGATTTCAAGGGTGCGATACCCCCAGTACCCAAACCCGGTTTTTTTTTTTTTTTATATATATATTGACCATCCATTCAAACAGGAAATATTTGCTTCGACTTTATGACCAATGATATCAAAGGTGACTCAACGTCGTCCTCCTCGCACGAGCTGATGCTGTGGCTGCAGTACGAGGGCGGCCAGCTCCCCATCGGCTGGACCAATGGACCGGTTGCCACGATTGACAACCTCTTCGGGACCTCGTGGAAGCTGTACGAAGACGTCAACACTGACACCGGGATAACGGTCAGCACCCTAATGCCTACCAAGCAGTTTGAGGGCTCTTTCACTGGCGATCTGAAGGACTGGCTGCTCGCTCTGGCCGATCTGGGCATATTTACCGAGTCCACATATGTCAATGTCGGCAATGCTGGGTATGTATTGCCTGTCCTTGTTGTYACTCTATGTTCACTAATAGATCTTGATAGTACCGAGTTCTTCTACGGAGATGCCGTGATGGACGCGACCCTCCAGTTGCAGATCAACCTGCCATGAAAATCGATCAGCATTGACAAGTGGTCCGTTCCTCGGGGTCTCATGGGTCGTAACATTTATTGCGAATCGGTCAGAGCTCGCTCGATGGTGACACGAAGTGATTCTTAGATCTGTATTATTATCCCCTATAATGATTCAATTTCTGGACAAGTATCCGAACCAGCCAAGCCTCAATACTGATGAGTTAGCAACAATCACATCCTAAGCCAGAACTGTGCCAAGCTCGTAGGCGCTAGAACAGGAAGAAATATGATTGTTTGGTGTCAAGATACAGGATGATACTGTTTTTCTACCCTGTAAAATCAGAATGCTACTTGTAGTACGTACCTAGGTATCGAAGGGGCAGCTTGGTAAGCGAAAATCACAAAAATACATACACAGAATTAGAATAAAGAGTAATAATTGACAACTTTTGAAAGTAGACCAGTTCATGCTCGAATGTGCTGAAAAGATCACAACTAAGACGTTCATACTCGGAATTTTCCTTGGGCCAATCCCTAAGGCGCTCAACGGCAAGTTTGAGCATATGCAAATGTTGTCAGACGTGCTTCCCTTCTTCGGCATTTTCTCTAGGGCTGGAGGCGGACGAAGGGGACGACATGCCCGACATAACCTCTATCCATGGATATATATATCGCTGGCTAATTTTTAAGCAGTATAAAGACTTAGAGAAAGTCGTATATAGTATTATTTCCTTTGGTAGTAATTAATACTAAACTAGATATACTTCTTTTAATAACGAGAACATTTCTCAAAATTTCCTTTACTTTAATAGTAGATTATATAGCATTTCGTCATTCAACCCGAGGCTTTGGCATGAAAAGCAGATCGCAACTCCATGTTCGTCAAACACCCAATTCCAAACGCGGGAATGATACGGACACAACGCAACAAAGTCGACGAGGGGAGATATTGTTGCGACTGCTTCACTCTTTCTAAGAAAGGCATAGTATATTGCCGTGTGTACATATCTAACGCCAACAAATGCAGCGGGGTAGCAACTAGCTGGGTCAAGACGGGCACGGTCAACTGAGTGATGATCGGCTTCGCGTGGGGATGAGCCGCCAAGCTGTCGGGGATAGCATCCGACAACCACGGGGCCAACGTGAACGATCCAAAAATAGTGACACCATCTCGTACGAGGAAGATAGCAGCTGCAGTGCGTGCTAATGACTTGTTCTGGAGGGGTATAGGGATTGGTGTGGTTGCTTTCGATGTCTTGGCATCGGGACCCCTGCCGGTGCCGTATTCCTGCGCAAATCGGAGATCCTTCCACAGCGCTAGCGGCACGTTAGCCAGCATAGTCGTAGCAAATGTGATCGTCCCCGCGGCGGTTATCTCAAGCTTGCGACTGATTGTATCGGTCACGTTTGCGACGGAGTAAGTTGCCGCATAGAGGGCCCAGACGATACCGAAGGGTCTTTGGAAAACAAATAGGCCTGGCTGTCGGAGGGCCCCGAGCGCATGCCGACGAAGTCCACGGAGAATGGGTTGCTTGAAGGCAGCTTGCTCGACAAGTGCTCTAAATAATTGTTAGCGCGGAATCTTAGCACTTACAATCGTCGAGACGAACCTATCAATAATTGCCACCGCGGGTGTCACTAGTGAAGCTGAAGCTGCTGCCGCGGCGAGATCGCCTGCCAGTTGCCCTAGTTGAGGATTGCTCCAGCGAGCTTCATTCTGAATTTGATGTTGCATAATGACAATCTGTAGTACATAGTTCGGAGTCTCGTGCTTATCTACTTTGGAAATATAGGGATTACACTGCCTAATCCAGCCTGATACGAGCACCGGTTGGCTTCCCGATGCTGCAGATCTCGAAGAGTAGCTACGCATTTGGCCTAATCTTGCACGTCAGAGCTCAAGCTCACTGCAATAATTATGTGGGGGTAGAACGGGGAAGCCTCCGACATTTTTAGGAGGGGTCGTTGACTTTTAAATTATATGTTCGTCGTCTCAAACTGATTTCTTAAGTTTACTTTGCCATTAACTTCAAACCTGCTATTTCATCATGTCTACCACACTCATGAGGCTTCGCGCGGCAAGGCCTACTGGCTCTCGCCTGCGCTCCGTTCCCGTGGGGCTCTCTATTCAAGCTCGTGCTAAGACTACCATGCCATTCCGCCTCCCTGATGGTCGAAACGAACCAAACGTGAGTGTGCCAAGAAGTATTGAGCACAGCTAGGTGCTAACTATACTGTAGCCTCTATACAAGAAAGGCTCCCCGGAGCGTGCCAAACTTGAAGAAGCATTGACCAAGCTCCGTTCTCAGCTGCCCGTGCGAAGCGAGCTCTTCTATGATGGAAAACTCCAGGCGAGCTCCAAGTCTTGGGATCAACCATTGCCCGCCGAACATGCCACTACCTTCACAAACTACCCGCTTGCCACCGATGAACAGGTCCGATCAGCCATTGAACTAGCTCTGGAGGCAAAGCAAAGCTGGCAAGATACCCCATTTATTGATCGGGCTTCGATCTTCCTCAAGGCTGCCGAGCTGGTATGCACCAAGTACCGATACGAAATTATTGCGGCTACGATGCTTGGACAGGGAAAGAACATCTGGCAGGGAGAGATTGATGCTGCGGCTGAATTGGCGGATTTCTTCCGTCTGAACTGCAACTGGGCCGCTGAAATCTTGGAGAAGCAGCCAACTCGTGGTAGTGATGGCATGTGGAGGTTAGTCTACATTCAACCCTTGCGCCGTTACGGGATTACTTACTAACTAATCGCAGTCGCATCGACTACCGTCCTCTGGAGGGCTTCGTTTACGCTGTCTCCCCATTCAACTTCACAGCCATTGGTGGCAACCTGATCTGCGGACCTGCGCTGATGGGCAACGTGGTACTGTGGAAGCCTTCGGCATCTAACGTCTACGCCAGCTCTTTGCTCTACAAGATCCTTTTGGAGGCCGGTCTCCCACCCAACGTGATCCAATTCGTGACTGGTGACCCCGAAGCCATTACCGAGACTGTGCTCTCACACCGCGACTTTGCCGGCTTGAACTTCATTGGCTCTTCCGATGTCTTCCGTTCTCTATATGGCAAGATTGGCCAGGGTGTTGCCGCGAAGAAATACCGCGAGTTCCCTCGCTTCGTGGCCGAGACTAGCGGGAAGAACTTCCACCTTGTTCACTCCTCGGCCGATATCACCAGTGCAGTCAACCACACCATTCGCGGCTCATTCGAGTATCAGGGTCAGAAATGCTCTGCCACTTCTCGTCTCTACTTGCCCGAGTCTCGTGCAGAGGAGTTTCTTACTCAGTTGAAGGCTGGTGTAAAGGAGATTACCATTGGAAACCCGGACAAGGATCTGTCGGCTTTTATGGGCCCCGTGATTCACCATGGATCATTCGAGAAGATCAAGTCCATTATCGACGCTAGCAACAAGGACCCCTCGCTGAAGCTGATTGCCGGTGGTACTTATGATGAATCTGTTGGATACTACGTGCACCCTACTGTGTACCAAGCCGATTCACCAGACCACCGTCTTTTCAACGAGGAGATCTTCGGCCCCGTACTTGCCGTTCACGTCTACAAGGATGCCGATTGGGCTTCTACTTTGAAGTCTGTTGATCAGAATGGAGGCGGCTTTGCCTTGACTGGTGCTGTCTTTGCCAAGGACCGCGTTGCTATCCGCCAGGCTGAAGATGCGCTCCGGTACTCTGCCGGTAACTTCTATATCAGTAAGTCTCACGGTGCCTACGTCAATTGTTGCTATATCTAACCGTTCACTTTTTACAGATTGCAAGACAACCGCTGCCCTTATCGGCCAGCAGTCTTTCGGTGGTGCGCGTGCTAGCGGAACCAACGACAAGGCTGGTAGCTCTGATCCTCTTCGTCGTTTTGTTAGCCCGCGGTTGATTAAGGAGGAATTTTTCGATCAGGAGGGGTTCACTTACCCCAGTAACGACTAAACTTGGGATATAAAATGAATAGTTTATAGATTTTTGGCTAACACAATATGTGCTTTCGCAATTCAAGCATGCTATTATTATTTCGATCAATTCCACTTCCAAGATTATCAGATCCAGAGTAGTCGGCCACGTATGGCTTTGTTCTCAATGATATAGGTCTATATAGCCTGATTTATCGAAGGGACTTTTCTATGTAGCACCAGGGATATTAATTAGTTCAGTCTTTGCCTACATAGCTATCTGTGGTATTCCAAGGTTGCGAAAGGATAGAGTGTCATTCCATGTACCTCAGGACTCCTTATAATCAAGATGGTTTTACCTTGTTTAGACTGTTGTGCAACTAGTGCCTTTGCATATATTTCACTTATACTAATGAAGCGATTCCTAAATGTAACTCCCACAAAGGACTCACATCCGGCTTCCCCTCACCATGTCATATCATATGATTCAGTTATCATGTCATACAATGAACTCTTACATGGCTCCATTGTCTTATCAACAATATCCAAAATCATCAGAAAACCCCATTTGGGCACATCGGGAACCCTCCCGGTGGTCCACTTCTCCACAGCGCACTGGCCCTGGGGGGGTCGGCATTGACCCCGTTGACTCATGGAAGTATATGGAGCTGTAACTATAGATATGGAAGTATTGGAGACCATCTGGGAGAAGTTTCCCATCACATTTCACCATGGCTATCTCCAAGTCCGAGCCGATCATCATCGTTGGCGGCGGAGCCTTCGGGCTCTCCAGCGCTCTTCATTTGACTCGTTCAGGGTTTACGAATATCTCTGTCTTCGAGAGAGACGAGCATATTCCACCACGTTATTCGGCCGCTAATGATCTGAACAAGATTGTGCGCGCGGAATACGAGGATTCATTCTACACCGATTTGACAATTGTAAGTCAACCATCTTCGATGTATATAGTAACTGAGTTAATTACTGACCGGTGGTCTTGTTTTATCTATTGATTAGAAAGCCATCGCCGCATGGAAAACTCCTCTTTTCGCACCTCATTTCCATCAGACGGGTTTCCTCCACTGCGTGTCTGGCGACGCACCCCAGAAAGCCATCGACACCCTTAATAGATTCCGGGCTTCGGCAAACGGAAACGATCAGCTCAAATCACACGTCGTACCCCTCAGAGGTGAAGACGATATCCGTCAAGCCTGTTGGCAGCTCGACGGCCCATTATCCGGATGGAATGGATACCTGAACCGCTTCGACGGGTATGCGCACTCCGGGAACGCCCTGGCAGGAGTATACCGCGCCGCGCAGGCAGCCGGCGTGCGCTTCTACCTCGGTGAACGCGGCGCAGTCGACGAAATCGTCTACGTCAACACACTACAAGGCAAGAAGAGTTCCGGAATTCGAACGAAGGACGGGAAGTTCCACCCTTCTTCGTTGGTGATCGTCGCAGCGGGCGGTGCAGTCGGTCGTCTTGTCCCGGCAATTGGGAAGAAGGTCGTGGCCAAGTCGTGGTCTGTTGCCCATGTTCATCTTACGGATGGAGAAACCTCTGCGCTGCGGGGTATTCCTGTTACCTATGCTCGTGATCTGGGTTTCCTCTTTGAGCCAGATCCTCAGACTAACTTGTTGAAGATTTGCCCTATGGGTGGTGGGTATATCAATACGGATCCTGTGACTGGGGTTTCTCATGCGCCGGGGACTTTGGAGGAAAGTGCGTTTGTGCCGGAGCATGATGAGAGGCAGATGAGGAAGTTGCTCGCGCAGACTCTTCCGGCGCTTGCGAATCGTCCGCTGGTTAAGAAGTCGCTTTGTTGGTTTGCTGATACGGATGATTCGGACTTTATTATCGATTTTGTTCCCGGGACGTCGTCGTCGGTTGTTTTGTTGTCTGGTGATTCTGGACATGGGTTCAAGATGTTCCCTATCTTTGGATCGTGGGTTTCGGATTTCCTGCAGGCTGGTGAGCAGCGTGAAGCACGATGGAAATGGAAGCATGCCGACCCCAAGGAGGGTAAGGGGAATTGGGGTGGTGATGTGAGCTGGCGTCTTGGAGAGTCGAAGGAACTCTCTGAGATTCGACCTGTCTTGTCTAAGCTTTAGATTATTTGAATATTAGAAGAGTACATACATTGATTTACGGCATTTTCAGGTTGAAGACAAACCTGTCATTAAACCATTTAAGTCATAGAGACCACTTAGGTTTATTTTAGAACGGGTACTGTTCGTTGGAAATATTAGTGGATATCAAATTGCAATTCGTCAATTCATCAGACATCCAATCTACCATATACTATGTTCTACCATCGCATTAGACACCCACTCAGTATCATAACTCTCAATCGAGTCTGCAACAGCCATAATCTCGGCCGAAGTCAGCATCGTACTAAAATCACACTCCACATCCAGATCCGTCTCCGGCCTCAGAAGTGCATCATCATAGCGAATAGATTGAGGCATAGCCCCAGGGATCGGTGTTACAGAAGGGGAAGCTGGGTTAGGAAGAACATCAGCCTGCTGGAAGAAATCAGGGACCGCTAAGTGTCGAGGCTGATCACCAGAGATACATCCTAATAATGTCTCGTGTAGCTGCTGGAGCTCAGATCGCCGGAATCTGGCAACTTGATTTCCGTCTCTGATCATTTCGTCGAAGATGGCATATGCTTTCTCCAGCCAGTTTGGGTGGCTTTCTAGAACCCGTGGGTCGATTGCTGGGCCCATCAGGAGGATGATTGTGGATACGAAGACTGATTCTAGATCAAAGGGGAGGAAGGTTTCTAGAAGGATGTGAGTGGAGATGGACTGTCTGTAGAAGAGGACTGTTTTTACCTAAGAGGCCTTGGCTCTGTAAACTGGAGAGAATACTGATGATGTTCTGGGCAGATTCCAGACACATTTGCATCAGGTTTCGAACATTACGGGATGCGTTGAGGGATTCTAGACAGCTTTCTGGGGACTCGAAGCGAATTTTGAGAAAGCAGAATAGGAGAGGTCGGGTGGCCAAGATGATACACTGAATATAGTGAGGATATTTAGCGATGTGTTGCGTCTCTTCCAAAGAATAAGGCACGCACCTGGTGGTATTGAAGATGTAAGTATGCTGATATTCGGGAAACTCCGCTGCCTGGGTCCAAGTATAGCGGAAATGACTCGCGAAGCTCATCGGCAAGCCCTGCAATGTTTGCCAATGCTGTTTTTGTGCTGAGAAGAAAAGTCCGGTTGATGCGCCCATTGATAACATATATCGCTGTTCATTCTTTTAGGAAAGATCATCAACGGTGGAGACCCGTGGGAACTTACTGCTGTTCACCTCGGCAATGATCTGAGACAACTTGATGTGCATGCCTAATGACATTGTCTCTGATGGGTCTGCAAAGGTGGGGAGCTGGGTTTGCACATATCGGTCATTGATAGACTGGGGCAGACCCATTAACGAAGTCATTTCTCGGTCCAGAATGTAAATTGTCCACCAGATTTTGCCCGATCTCTGGACCATGTCATGTCCTAAAGCTTCGACTGGCATACTAGTGTGCATTCCTTGTGCCATAGCTATCCGCATGGCTTGGCCAATCTAGAGTATTGGTCAGTCAGGCTTTTTAAATGAGGAATTCGTAAATCCCACGTAGTTATGTGCCGATGTTCGAAAGTCAACACACTGGTAGTATAAGGCGATGCAACATAATATTTCCGTTCCCAGCATAGGATCTCGGTACAAAGCAGTCGGGTCGGGTAGAAGCTGCAAAGCTTTGACGAAATAGGACACCCCGGGCGGTTTTCTACCTTGAGCCTTGGGCTGAACGAATCCTTTCCCAAATGCCAGGATAAGGAGAAAATGGATGTACCACAAGCTATTTGCCATGGATTGCCCATCCCCCGAGTAAAACTGCTGCAAAGAGCTCATAAAATCATCCTCTTCGAAGAGGTGATACAATTGCCCACACCGAAATTTCACGGCATTGATCAGATACATGGTGTGGTCCCGAGTCGGGACAACTGGAAAATCTAGGCTCGGGGTTGTTCGTAGCCCGTCCCATCCCAGTTCATAGGTCGTTTCATCAAAAATCAAACTTTCTGTGGGTAGTACATCCTGATAAAGGTGCTGATGTGCCAAGCTGAGAACTCGCCGAGTGAACGACCAGTTGGACGATGTTCCAAGATAGACTGTCGATGTTAGAGCAGCGCATTCCAGGAAACCGGCATAACATACAGGTGCGGCCATTTGCTGCAGACATAAAAGCAGGGGGACCAGACGATAATGGGTTGGCTAGCTCAGAGTCTAGATCTTCCAGCTCCCGGGGTTCATTATGATCATCTGGAGTTCTAGTCTTCTCCAGAGTAGGTACACGTTCGCGATCTTTAGGATCTGCAGTAGGTTAGTAGATAGGTTAACCATCTATGTATCAATGAAGACGCACCAATGGGTTGAGTATCAAAATTCGAGCTAAAAGGGCTCGCTTGGCCTTTATCGTTCTGCTCTATACGCGCAATCTTCTGCTGCAATTCCATAATGTAGCTGCGATAAACGTGAGCTACCGATTCTTCTCCAGACTCATACAACATATTTGACTTACCCTTTTGTTACCAGAATCTTCTGATCACGGTCGTCGAATATGCAAGAAAGCTTTTCAGACAATCCCGGATAAGCCGATGATATCACGGAAAGACCTCAAGATACATGTAGCATTGTGACTAACCTTTCGCTTGCTGCATCCATCGCATGGCTGCGACCCGGAACATTTGATCTTTTGTCTCCGGCATCGTACACAACTAAATTGTTAGCATGCATTTCTATTTAATTTTAAATGTCACTCACGCATTTGACGATCGTTTTGTGACTCTTCCATTACCCGCCATTTGTGTTGAGATCTTTTAGGAATCTGGCCAAAAGGCGGGGGGAAGTTTCCTGTCCGTGATGCCCATGAGGGCAATGACCGCCCAGGTGGGTTCTCTGGTTATCAGAAGAACGAAACAGTCTTGCAGAGATGCTCACGTGTGGATACAAAAATCTTATCTGTTCTAGAGAGGAGGAGGGGGAGAGATAGATACGTCGGGTTCCCCGGATTCCCTCCCGATGATTTAAATTTTGGTCATTTGACATTTCCCGTTATCTTTCTCCCCCATTTATACACCTGCGCACCTATACACTACAACCTCATCTCCATTTCCTATGTACATAACTATGTATCTTTCAACGCTGCCCAAGCATATTTCGATTCCTCTCCCAAAATTGCCTGCATGCTGTGTGGCCCCAATGCTCAGTCCACCACTCTCCGAAGCTATCTTGAACATTTTGTTCGTCCACTCGTAACACCCGCTCATCTCTCTTAAGCGAACAGAGTGCACATGGATGCGAGGCCTTCAGTGCCCCCTGGTCCGCCCGAGCCGTAATAACCTTGAGCGCACTAGGATCAGGTACTGTAGGGATTGTCCGCTGGCCTGCGGCTTGTAGAACAGCATTGAAAATCGCCGCCCGTTCACGCCAAGTAGTAATCACGTCAACAGCATCTTGCTCTTCCTTGATGTTCTCTTGCTTGTTCACGCTGTTGAGTTTCATACCACCGGATTTGCCGGAACGGGCAGGACCGATTCGCATGCTTTGACTAAGGATTGTATCACGCTTCCACCGGAGACTTCGCCCTGCAATTACGCGGGCGGCCGACTGAAGTACGTTGTGAATATTTAAGGCCGTCGTTGAAACGGTGTTTGAGGATGAGGATGACAGTGGGGCTGAAGATCGCAGCTGGGATTTTGCGTGTGCCGCCTCCTTCTGAAGATTCTCAAACACGTCTAAGAATAACTCGAGAAGGACTGATGGCGGGGGGATATTTGTTGGACGGACGGTGTCTGCGGGGGATGGGGTCCCAGAAACAAAGCTACTAGGAGCTGGGTTAGGGGCTATCGGTGGCGAGGTGGGCTTAAATTTGGGCACAGGCTTCGCACTGGGCTTCACACTGGGCCCATCTGAGAAATCACCCCAGTCGTCGAAGGCATCGTCATCCCAGGTTGATGCAGGCGGCTTATTGGACTTGACAGGTGGTTTTGTAGGTGGTTTTGTTTTCTTCTCAGAGAATTTGGGGAGAGGTTGAGTACCAGGCGCATCGGCAAAATCGCCCCAGTCATCAAAGGAATCATCCTCCCATTTTGCCTCGGCTCGGTTATTAGTAGATTCGACTTGTTGGACTTCTTTGGCAATTTCCGAGGGATGTTTCACAACTGGTACGGAGTCTTGCATTGAGAGTGAATCTAGAAAGTCGATTGTTTTAGAACCCTGTGGATCATCTTGCCGAGTCTCTGGTTTTTGAGACGTAGCTGTCTTTGAATGCTGAAGGGCTGTTGATTGTTCATGTTGGGCATTTGAATCAGGGCCCTCAAATTCACCCCAATCATCGTCATCACTTGCTGGTGTGTCAAATGCTGCATCGAATAATACATCGCTATGTGGGTTCAAGGGAAGGTCAAATCCTTGATGACTAGGGCCCTGCCACGAAGCTGCTGGAGTTGTAAATTGACCGACTTCTCCCCGGGTCGGATGGGGAGGTTTGTTGTGCTGAGCACTTCCCGATGGCCCGAAGAAATCGATGTTGTCGTCAACACCGAAGAATGAGTTTTTCTGGTGTTGTGATGGCTGCTGTCCGGACTTGTTGTCTGGTGCAGGCGCCTGGCCGAACTCTGCTAGTAGATCTGCGGACATTTTGAATGCCCACGGGTGTCATGAAGCTGTGAAATGCGACATAAAGTGCAGCGACCGGGTTCTTGGCGCTTTCGATCAGATGATGGACTTTCGGGAGAGTCCATATAATGCAACTAGCTTCCAGCTCTATGGCCCAGTAGTTTTTTTCTCGGCCGATGTGAGTAGCCTACTCAAGGAACATGATGGGCCGTCGGACTAAACTATGATGGATCACGTGACAGACGGCCACCTATCAAGCATGCTCTCTTAGACATCGCTGGCAAACTACGCGCGCACGATGTCAGAACAAGTACGCCGCGCTCTGGAATATTGTTAGGGACTACAGGTTTTAGGCACTAAGAGCAGAAGGGAGAGAGTTGTATTCAAGAAAAAGGAGCGAGCTCCAATCAACTATCTAGCTACGACGTTCTTTGCCTGAGGCAGCAAAGGCATCCACAACAAACATACTAAGACTAATTCGTGGACCGAACCCGGAGGCGCCGCCGACGAGGAGGACGATGATGTGGTAAGAGTAGCCGTGTACAAAGCGAGATAGAAGCGATGTCGATAATGTAAGTGAAGCTAAGGATAGGTGACATAACAATAGTAAGCCCTCATGTCGTTTTGCGCATGACTATTCCCAAAACCAAATGCTCCAGGAACCTACTGCCTTCATCAATGACCTGCTGTATTGGGAGGGCAAATTTCATCAAGACAACATCTCATACAATAGCAACAATGGCATCTCCTATTATGGCGGTTGTGTGTTTTTCAGTGGGAGAGTGAACGCTCAAAGGACGCGATAGCGTCTTCGGCGCCGACGGCGTCGTTCACGGTTAATACCTGAGCTTTTTGCAAGCTTCTAGGAAGGCTCGCCTGCTCTTCATCACCCCTTCGTCACGGGCAACTCGGTTTCCCATCCACGCCTTGTAGATGAATCGGAACCAGGCCTTTTTCTTAGAGGCCATAGCCTCCACTTGGTCCTGGATCATCTCCCAGGACGTGGATGACTCCACCAGCGCAATTGTAAGGTACTGGAGGGGTTTAGGGAAATGCAGGCGGATCCCAATTGGAGTTGTGCAGATCTCCCGCTTCAGAAGCAATCTCCATGTTTGTGTGTACAAATCCGGGTTGCGGGACTGATTCTCAATTTGGGCCAGGGGTGTCTCCATGCCGAAGATTGAGGGGACCTTCAGCCCTATCTGCTCCCTTAAATAGTCCGCTTCGTACATTGCCCCTAGCCTGTACGCCGTGGTTTCAGTCAGGCTATCTACCTTTTGTTCCGAGTAGGTAGCACCATTGAGGACAGATCGGAGACAGTTATGCAGGCCAATATTCGGAGCGGCTTCGTTCGGACCGGGCTTTGCGGCAAAGTATTCTTCTGCGAGATACTTTAGGCGTTTGAGGCGCCGGCCGCCAGTCTTCGCCGGTTCCGGGCTTCTGGTCGAGGAAGGGGAGGAAGTGGAGGGCGGCATATGTCGCAGAGACAGCCATTTGTCGTTATATGACGTCAGGGGCAGACCGAGGCGAGGCTGGTAACTTGTCTCCCACTCGTCGTTTTCCGCAGAGAAGTAGATCCGCTGGGAATTACCCAGTGATCCAATGTCCTTCACGCAGTCATATACTGATTTCGAAAATTCAATGTAAGTGGGATCCTCTGTCCTCTCCTGAGTTTCGTCCTCGGCGTCTATCAGACAGCGTAGAACGGCGGAGGCGGCTAAGCTGCCGCTAGCGCGCCCAGCACTCTCGCTGATGGCCCACGATGATGATTCATTGTCCTCGCCCGATGCTGTTATAGCTGTGGTGTTCAGCTGCTGTTGGTTGATATCTGGGCGGACGAGCCAGCCACCGGAGTAGCACGACGTAGTGAAGATGGTGGTGGAGGACGTTGGTTGCAGTAGATGGCGGAGGTCTTTCATACGCAGGATAGAATCTCCGACCTCTATCCCATGGGCTGAGGTGCCGTGCCCAAAAAGCAGCAGGACCAGATGCTCTTCACAGCGGGCCGCTTCGGCTACTTGCTCTCGTAGTGTGCTGAGGTACCTCTCGAGGAGAACCTTTCGTGGCACAACACGTACGTTCCCAGCCTCTAAGATGTCGGGGAGTCTCTCGCCGTCTAGCACCGCCCGACGGTCACCATTTGGGTCACCATGAATGTATTCATGGTATTTTCTGACGAGGGCCGATGGGTCTTCGCACGTCAGCCATATTTGGTTGGGCGCTAGTTATACTCGTAGGATTAGCAGACTACGGACAAGATAATAAATAGGACGAGGAAACACGCACGCCGTGGAGATTTTGGGGATAAGAGATAGTGGAACAGGTAGAAGTCTGATACAAACCACCCGTCCTCACTAGGGCTAGCAAGGTCGTCTTTATCTGTAATGCCCAGGAGGGCTAATATGCGATGCCGAGGGGGAAGGTCGGGGGGGGGGCAGTGTGTCAGGAACTCGCGCCCAGCAAGATCTTGCCGAGTCCCGCTCCGGCGTCCCACAGTGAAGAAATCGGGAAAAGCATCTGGACGGATCGTGGTTGGTGGGTCGGTGGTGGCCATTGTATCGACTGTAGTGGATGCCTGATGGAAACGAACGTCCATGGGTGGATGCGCACTCCTCATTCATATTACGAAGGACTACGTCACCTGCTGTCATACGCATGCTCTCAACGGTTTGGTCTTCGTTGTCGAAGACAAGGATACGGCCACGATCATCGCCCAATGGAGTATCCCTGGTTACGATGCAGCAGTCTACGCCGAGGGCAAGGGCTACATAACGTCCTACCAGACCTATGAGGCAGGTATCCGTGTTCCTTAGGACCGAATCGCCTCTATGCTGAATCGCAGAGGACTCAACAGACGCCGATGGTACCAGCGGGCCGCGAAGGAACGCCCCCAGGATACCGCGAGCGCGACGGCGGGCCATCTCGATTTCGCCCGGCCCATCCCACACCCGACGCCGGCCCAGCTGCCCTAGTTCGACGATATTTGCAGAGAAGATAAAATATCTCTACACTGGCCGGCGCTCTTTACTGGGAGGACGTAGACATCGTCCTCGGTATTAAACACCTAAACCTGTTACGCTAGGCATGTAAAGACAGTGTCCCTGCTTCATGGATGATCCAGCAGGGTTTCACGCGTAACGAGATCACGGAGTTAGACCGCCTAACCAACCCACGTGGACCTCGTCCACAGTCGGCGGCCTTCTGGAGGGTGGCTCGTCGGTGCACATGCCGTACGTTTGGGGGATTGCTCTATCATAGAGGGCTTAGGAGTGCGCGGTCGGACGGATGAAGACTTGGCAGAGGATGCGTGGGAGGGCCTGTGAACGAGGAAGGTACTATGTGGCAGCCGCTGGTTTCTGACCGTAGTGATAGCTTCGTCGCCCTAGCGTAGGGAGCCGCCAATTTATGCTGTCATTCGGTCTCGTCGATGCAGTCCGGCCGATCCATAAGGAGCAGATCCTTCGTACCGCTCATTGAACGGAAGTCAGCGATGTTTGGCAAAGTGGTTAGTGTAATGCCATCTTTGCAGTATAGTCCAACTAGGTCCGTTATTGCGAAATGGAATTCGAGTTGGAGTTGTCGTGCGTCGTATGTATCGTAGTCTAAGTGCACTCAGTGGTCTTATCCGTCGGACGGCCGGGAATGGGTGCGAGTAGCTGGCCGAAATGGAATCCATGGGAAGCCAGTCCATCGTGTCGCGTTTTCCTATCCAGAAGCCACAGATAGTGCCTAAGTGGGGATCCGGCAAGCACATAGTAGTCGACATAATGACCAGGAATGGGGGACCGAAATAGCTATCGTGGCGGAATGGTCAGTGTAAAACACAATGCAACAGTGCTGCAGGTTTCAGCAAATGTGGCGACAAAAAGTCGAATATACTGATGTCAGGCGCAATCATTATCGCTTTCGATATGCAAAGTTCCTAATCCGAACTCAACCGGAGTATATCGCGGTGGAATGTCAATGGCCGAGTAAGGCCAGTAGCGCGAGGCCAGTAGCGCGAGATAACCACGGGCGGTCTACTATTGCCCGCAACCCCCTCATCTTCTAAGGTTCTCCTTGTCATCCCCAGCAATGAGGACCATTGAGGAGACCAGGTATTTCCTCTGAATTGTCTGCATATTAATCACTTGTACTGACTCTTGCAGAAAGAGATGGGACATCCTGTTCTCCGACAATGACACACCTTCCGACCTCCGAGCGGCGTTGCAATCCGAGCAAGGAGGAAACATGTGCAATGACGGACTGAGATCCGTTTGCTGGAAGGTTCTGTAGGCTTGACAACGCGAGATGGAGATATACATGCTCATTCTTTAAGCAGGCATTTCTGCTCTTCGACGGGTTGGACAAAGCTGAATGGGCCCCTAAGCTCGACGAATCCCGGGATGCTTATCGTGCGCTACGAGATCATTTCTTGAAATACATCGAACATCCCGACGATCTAGAGTCGACTGTTGATCCGTTAGCGGATGATGAGCAGGTACGTGAATCACGCTGTGCTTCGTCCAACTTGATCCTATCTAACTAATTCTTGGAACAATCAGTCCCCTTGGCAAACACTCCGACACGATGAGACGCTACGTGCCGAAATTCTACAAGACGTCGATCGATGCCTGCAAGAAAACTTCTTTTTCCAAGAGCCGGACACGAAATCCAAGTTGACTGATATCTTGTTCGTCTACTCGAAGCTCAATCCAGACGTCGGCTATAGACAAGGAATGCACGAATTACTTGCGCCTATACTGTGGGCAGTAGATCGAGACTCGGTGAAGCCAAACCCCGAAGGACTCGATGCGAGCGAGGACAAAAGCGAGGGTTTGATGCGAAAGCTTCTTGATGCAGAATTTGTGGAACATGATGCATTTACGCTGTTTCTATCTGTCATGCAGACGGCCCGTATATACTACGAGCACGGTGAGACACGATCGGCAAATGGCCAGATGGATGTAATTCCGATTGTTGATCGATGTCATTACCTCCATAAGGAAGCCTTGACGATTATCGATCATGAGCTCGCTGAGCACCTGGAAGCTGTG
Organism: Penicillium sp. CF05; assembly: GCA_002916455.1. Classification (NCBI taxonomy): domain Eukaryota; kingdom Fungi; phylum Ascomycota; class Eurotiomycetes; order Eurotiales; family Aspergillaceae; genus Penicillium; species Penicillium sp. CF05. The sequence continues at coordinate 25,697 of PKQL01000115.1, forward strand.
GACGTATTGCCGCAAATTTTCCTAACGTAAGCTGCCTCCAGACACCCATCCATCTTCTTCTGTACTGACTAACTGAAAAGTCGCTGGATGCGCCTTCTGTTTGGCCGAGAAGTTCCATTTGATGATGCCCTGACGATGTGGGATCTACTATTTGCTCATGGACTACGGTCTGAACTTGTTGATTTCACGTGTATTGCAATGCTGCTGAGAATTCGTTGGCAATGTTGGTCGACCTGCACGATTTTCCATCGTATTTTATTTCCCTGACATGCATCATTTAGTGCTCACGGCCGACTATACAACCGCCTTAACATTATTACTTCGCTACCCTTCTCCCCAACCACACACACCTCAGAGCTTTGTGCATGATGCACTCTATTTGGAACAGAACCCTACCGCCGATCGAGGCAGTTTCATCATATCGAAATATTCAGGTAGACCGCCCGATGTCAAATTTCGCCAGCAGCCTAGTACACGGCCTATGAGAAAGGCCTTCCTTTGGGAAGACTTCAAGAAACGCAGTGGAAGTAACTCCCCTACTGGGTTACCAGCCCGAAACAGCCCCAACGGTCTTGAATCTCTTTTCCAAGACGTCTCCCAGGGGATCCAACGCCGAACAGAAACATGGGGCGTAGCCAAAGCCGTTCGAGGCGCCGTGACAGAAGCCAGGAAAAATATGCAGACCATGAATTTTGATCCAAATATGCGTCCTGGCTCTTCGAGGCCTGTTTCCGTGGCATCAGCCTCGGACATACCATCCAAAGCGCCCATGGCGTCTGCAGTGGCCTCGGCCAGGCTGGAAACGAAGATCAATCTACTCGAGAAAAGGAACCAGGCTTTGGCGACGATTTTACGGGAGGCACTGGATGATCTTGGCTCGCAGCTGGCAAATATCAAGGACCTCGGTTCTGATACGAACAGCGCAGTCAAGCAGGCTCTGGTCAAAGCTGAGAGTGTCCAGGTCTGTCTCGGAGACTCTTCCCTACCAGTAGATCCCCCTCTCGATCCCCGTGTAGAGGGTGAATTGAACCAAGTGGACGAGTTACAAGAGACAGTCACCTCAACGATGGGCAAAGAAGAAGGCAACGTTGTGGCGAACGAGGATCAATCCCGAACAATAAATCCCGCCAAAGCGGATACGGCCGGGCCGAAAGCCGAGAGTGGAACCAATTCTACCCTAGACACGGGAAGTCGGACGAACAGTGACAGGAAGGAGAGTGCGCGGGTAATACGCTCGCGACCAACTGTGCGACCTTCTATGACGGATTCGGGGTTCTCATGGATGCTTGGCGGTGGTCGGAACCTGTCGGGCTTTGTTAGCTCGACTTCGCCGCCGCCGGAGCAGACTCGACATCTAGATCAAGCCCGAGGGAAACCCAAACCCAATGCCTTGTTCGGTCTGAGCGGAGATGACAATCCAGGGCCCGGTTCTGAGCATAGTGAATTGGCGCTGTACAGCCTTCGGGAGTCTCGGGACCCTCTGTCGGGAACCGGCCCACTATGATATCTCCCGAGCTGGTCAATGTCACTGCTTGCGTATGCACCGGAGATACATATACTCTGGGTCGAAGTTAGTCCCACTTCTTATCTTCTGCTAGGCTGCATTATCATATTTCCTGTACAGAAATGGGGTACAGACACTGTCACTATAGGAGGCGTCTATTTGGCTAGAATCTAATTTTCTATAGCATTTTCTGCCTCGATTTGCGCAGTGAACCAGCCTTGACTTTTTTTCCCCAAGAAAGTAAATAAACCAAGGGGTCAAAGTCCCACATCAACGCGCTCGGATCTATGCTCGGATCTATTGAGAAAGCCACTTTGCATCATCTTGAGTCTTTTCGATGGGAAAATAACTTGGCCGTGACATGCAGCATTGGCGGAGCGGGGTAATTATCTACAAGTATTAAAGTGGTAGTTTGGTACTTGGTTCTATTTGAGATATATGATTCTTTATCTATATATGTATAGATATATGTATAGATCTCCATTCCGTGGACGAGTCTTCAGTGGTAAATTTCTCCGCCACATGGGATAAAAACATGTCGATCAGCCGATCTAACCAAGGCAAATCATCTGTTCAAGGGAAAATGTTTATTCTATTTTATTTTTAGGTACTTTTCTTTATTTTCAAGTACATTTGAAGAAATGCCTGTTCGATATAGAAAATTGATTACACAAATATAAAATACACCTGGGCATAACTGAGCAATTACATCACTCAGTTCCCATTTTCTCGCATTTGGCATTTTGGCATTTTCCTCTCCCCACTCTCTCTTCCCCGCTGTTCTTTTTCTCTTTTTCTCCCCCTTGGAAAGCCTTTTGAATTCATCTTGTCCTTCACTTCTTGCCCAGCCGCGACGCCACATATGCCGCCTGAGACCCTACGAGGCAGCTGCCCGCCCAACCCCCGTTACAGTTGCGAATGACCGGCCCATACATGTCGCGTACCCTCCATACTTTCACGAGTGCTCGCCTCGATTGAGCCTCGTACTTTTCTTTGTTTCCCACCTGATCATCTGAATTCGAACCCGAGGATAACAACCAAAAATCCAAAAATCCAAAAATAAAGAGAGACAAAAGAGAGACAAGAGAGAGAAGAGAGACCTCGGGGATGGGGTCGGCTTACAACCATGATGGTCAGTCATGCGCACATGCTTTTTTTTTTATGTTGATCATTTAGTCTTTGTTTCACATTCCATGGGCCTTGGGGAACTAGTGGAGGTGAGAAGTAAAGAACCAGGTCATCATCTCACTCAGATTGAGCTTACGACTCATCGAGCACCCCGAAAAGAAGGGCGTGGGGAGCAACCAGGGCGCGAATCAATTTTCTCCCAGGCGATCACAGCCACCGGCCGGCACATGCCCGGGTATGCATCTGACCGCGGAGATCAACTATCTGATCATTTGGAAGCATCACATTTCCTCGGAAGGCCTGTGGATTGGAAACCTCGAGACGCGCCGATTGGGTTGATAATAAGCTAGGTGAATCTCGCTGATCAAAACTTAGGCGAGCCGAGTCCTCTTTCGTCGCCGTTAGGACCCCTCTCTGAGTCGCCCGAATCCGAGTCCGGACTGCACCACCTTCCTTTACAGACAGACCGCCTCAGGAGCTCCGCGGGCAGTGTTTCTTCGGGATATGACCCTCTTTCCAGGTCAGCGACAATGTCCTTTCGACCCCTTAACATAACGTTGACACTTCCTGTCTCTCAACAGATCTCCGTTATTCGAGAATGACCATGGAATCGGTCCATCTGGGCTGGATCGTATACGCCAAAACCAACCTTCCCGAGTACTGACCCTTCCAAACATGTCTACCTCCTCGCTATCGCTAGGTCCCATGCCTAGCCAGCGTCCCCCTCCCTCTCCCCGCTCTCGCTCATCATCTCGAGCGCACACCGGTCACTTATCGAACCGGAGTTTCACGGATCTAGAAGACCTGCACCGGTTTCCCCTGGAATCGCTACACTCCTTTTCCTTTGCCCAGCAGTCCGAGGAATTTCTCCACAGCCGTCAAAACATTCTCAAGAGGTCTATTGATTTCATGCGCGACCGGATGGGATGGGCCGCAAGCAATGCCGCGATCGCCAACGCACAAGCAAACGCCAGTGGGGACACGGAGATGCAAGGTATGATGGAGCTTTTAGCCCGAGCAAATATGCTTGAGACCCAGGAAAACCAAATCCAAGGCCGGGGACCCATCACAGGACCTGCAGAGATTAATGGCGACAATATCTTTGAGAAGGCCTTCTCGGATGCCGATTCTTCTCCGGTAAGCCACCGAGATGGCGTCCAGGATTCCATTCCCTCAGAGTCACATCCCTCTGACGGCTCCCAATTGTTGAGCCCGGTGCCCAGCGATAGTATCTCCAACCAAAGGCGGGACTTGGTATCTGCACCTACGTCCAGGCGCGTAAGCTTAAAACGTACATACACGGACCTATGCTCTGTCTCTGTCAGGAGCAAGCTGATGGAAACTCTAGCACAACCTTACACCTCTTCCGCGGATCCTTTCGCCTCACTTAACTCCTCAACTGCTGGATTGGGATTCCAAATCCCCGCCCCTCATGCCCATAGCAACAAATGGACCCCGGCTTCCCAGGCCGTGTTCAGGACCGAAGCCAAGGATCCATGGACCATTCTGGCCGCCAATGATCTGTCATGTCTCATCTTTGGGGTTCTTCAATCCGAAGTTCGCCATCTCAGCATCCTGGAGGTTGTACAGAAGGAACACCGGGAATGGCTCAAGGCTAAACTTCGAGATCCCAGCACCGATGCCGCTGCGCGCATGCCACTTCAGCCTGAAAGAGCTAACATCTCCGCCGTCAATCCCAAGTTCCGAGGTCTTGGCAATGGAGTCACAGCGCAACTTCTCAGCAAACCATCTTCACGAGAAAAGTCTCGGAGAGCGCAGACTGATGACGGATATGGCTCCAGCACGAGAAACACTAGGAACAACAACCACCCGGCCAATAAGTCACGCGGAGTCTTGCTGTGCGGTGATGTGGTCCCGATTCAGAAGCGCAATGGGTCACGAGGATCCGCTAGCGTCTGGGTTATGGAAAAGCGTGGTGGCCTGATCTGGGTCCTGGAAGAAATCACAGAGAATGCCGCGTCCATTCAGTGCGACGATTCATGGAACGTTGTGAGTGCCAAAGGTGCAGTCGAAAAGATCTGGGGCCCATCAGTCGTCCAAAAAGGCCAGTCGATCACCGACCTTTTACCCTGTTTGCCATCGGATTCTCTTGAGACATCCCCCGAGAAGGGATTGGCTAAAATAGTGGAGCTGAAGCACTTCGCCGCCCGCACCACGGCTGGCGTTTGTATTCCTGTTGCTGTCGGCAAAGGAGAAGGGGAGCGCACTCTGCAGGTCTCCAGCTTTCCTCATGTCGCAGGCATGATGGTGCTCTCATCCTCATCATTGAACGTGATCAGCTCCAACTCTGTGTTCTCTTCGGTCCTATTCGGTCAAGAAAGACCGGAGGGTCTCCACATCACCCAACTTGTACCTGATTTCGACGAGATTCTAGACGTTCTAACCGAGGAGGACAATGTGCCGCTAGTTGATGGTATCGTCATACCCGAACACAGCTTCCGACGGGCACGGACACTTTCTATTCTCCGCGATGGAAAGGCAAATGCCGCCTCTGTGTTTACGGAGCCAAGTGGCTTGCTTGCGAAACATCGGGATGGCTCGACCATTGTTGTGGACATTCAACTGCGTGTGGTTAAGAGTGGCACCTTGTTCTCAAAGGATAAGGCAGAGAAAAGCAGCGATCGCAGCAGCGATTCCGATGATAGTGATGATACCATTGCAGTCACGGAGCTGGTCTATGCTTTATGGATAACGTACTCAAGACAGCTCCACGCTGCTGGGCCCGCTGCCGGTCTCTCGCCATCATCTGTACCAAGTTCTAAGCCTACCTCGCCCACGCATGATCCGGGTTCCGATCGCCCTTCAGACACCAGCGCTGCTACCCAGACTGCGGAAAATAGCAAGGCTTCTGTGGAGATCCAGCCCCCGACATCAACACTCAGTCAGCAACTCAGTGAGGCTGCCTCTGAGCCTCTTACCGCCCGTCCCGCGCAGCCCGTTCCTCAGGTTTCGGCAGCCAATGCGAAAAACGACCCTCCGGCCAAACGAACGATCAATGACTACGTGATTCTCGAGGAGATGGGACAAGGAGCCTACGGCCAAGTCAAATTGGCACGTTCAAAGAAGCAGCCCAACAAGAAGATGGTATTGAAATTTGTCACCAAGAAGCGGATCCTGGTGGATACGTGGACTCGTGATCGGCGACTCGGTACTGTGCCACTGGAGATCCATGTCCTAGACTTCCTACGGCGGGATGGGCTCAAGCACCCTAACATTGTGGAGATGGAAGGCTTCTTCGAAGATGATATCAACTATTACATCGAAATGACTCCCCATGGGCTTCCGGGAATGGATCTGTTCGATTATATTGAGCTCAAGGCCAACATGGACGAGTCGGAGTGCCGAAACATCTTCAAACAGGTTGCGAGCGCCGTTAATCATTTACACACCAAAGCACTGGTGGTACATCGCGACATCAAGGATGAGAATGTGGTTCTTGATGGAGAGGGACGGATTAAGCTGATCGACTTTGGGAGTGCGGCCTACATCAAAAACGGGCCATTTGATGTCTTTGTGGGAACCATTGGTAAGTTTCCTTTGTCTCTTTGACCAATGGGGTTTTAAGATGCTAACTATTTGTGTTAGATTATGCCGCGCCCGAAGTATTACAGGGCAGGTCGTATCGAGGCAAGGAACAGGACATCTGGGCTCTGGGAATCCTCCTTTACACAATCGTCTACAAAGAGAACCCCTTTTACAACGTTGATGAGATCCTCGACCACCCCCTCCGAATCCCCTTCCTTCCTTTCTCGGAAGATTGCATTGACCTCATCCGCACAATGCTCGATCGCGATGTTGACAACCGACTCACCATTACTGAAGTGCTTGAACACCCTTGGATGGTGGGGGCTTGAAACCTTTCACGTACAACTCTTCCGTTCTCCTTCCCCTTTTACTGAAAAGAAATTAACAAAAATAACAAAAATAACGCGATACCCCACAAAGTTGATTACGTTTTGATGATGGATGCAAAAAATTTCGGGCAACTGGGTATCATTTCGGGTGTGGAGTGTATTCTTCTCGTTGATGGGTGATGATGAACATCAACGCATGATTTGTCTATTTTTTATCTGGGGTTTATTAAGCTTTTTTTTTTCTTTACCCCCTTGCCATGGCATTTGACTTTTGCGATACCTTTGCATATCTCTTTATGTGACCTAGAGACCCAAGAGGGCAGACTTAAATACAACGGAGTATCTTTGATTGGATTGGGGAACATTTAGTGTACGTCCCAGTGGTGGAGTCCTTGGCAAAACCCAGTCTAATGTGGCTTAGTCCGTATCATTATGGGGCAGATCTCCACATTCATATGCCAATGTTAAGAAGACGGATCTCTCTAATTCAATGCAATTGGGGATTTTGTTGTAACACAGAAACCCACCTGGGCGCCCTCGGAGAAACAAAAAAAGATAAAAATTAAAAATTAAACATAAAAAGACATCCATGGTTGGATGTGGCATATTTCATTCCGTGGTTTATCTGCCCTCATACCACGGGTTAATGTCTCCCCCCCGCACATGCCCCACCAGCGAAAAACACCTGGGCACCTGGGCAGTCCAGAAGAGGCGAAAATGAATCTGACTTGCCTCTCAGGAACTCGCCTCGGGGTCCCTGGATCGGTGCCTTGAGTTCTGGATTTGTTTGTTCTTCTGTTTTCGTTAGCCGAGGGCTTTGCCTAGGTCTCACATCAGACGGTCTGTGCCAGGACACTGTCTCGTACATGGAAACCAGAGTACAATATACTCCAGGGTTACCCAAGAAGCAGAGAGAAAATACCAAGAAAACGGCATTTATCAGTACATGCATGTATATACCGGTGCCTAGTACTGATAATATTGAAGTGGGGGGTGGCGATAAGCAGATAACGTAGCCCTGGAGTACTTGCGTAGTACAACGTCTGCTATGTGATGGTTGGGCCAGGGCCAGGTTTAGTAGATGTATCGCATTCCCTTCCGCTCTGCATTCCGTCATTTTTTGTTTCTCTTTATCTTTCTCTCCCTTTCTCACTTTTCCCCCTATCCTCTGTATCTGCTACTCGGCTCTCTCGGTTCTCTCGGTTTTCTGTACGGCATCTTTGCCGAAACCTGTTCCACTGTTCCACGGTTCTTTAACTGTGGTCCCCAAGTAGAGCAATAACGGTCAACGTGATTTCCCCACATTCGATCATTTCCCTCTCTCTGTTCTCCTCTATGTTCCTCTCTTCCTCAAAGTGCTGATCACTACCAAAAAGACGGTCATCGCTGGGTTCTAGCACTATGCTCATCTAAGAGCTTCCGGTGACTGCGCCCGTCGCTATACCCGTTTCCACTATCCTCCCTCGTTATTCTCCATATTCTCCCTCGCGTGACACTCCGCACCGTGCCGACACCCCCCGGAAGACGTGACAAGATAGTCGTGGGCCAGAGAATAGGTGCTACAGACTGAATCAAGTCGCCAAAATGGCCTCCCAGGTATCCGATGAGATCCTACCCTCTCCGGGGAATATCTCTCCGAACAGTCCGACCAATTCGGCAGGCCAGATCCCATTGGAGCAACCGCCGAAACTCAAGGGTCGTCAGAAGTTACTGCAGAGTCTCCAACGAATGTCCTCCAGCCCCACACTCACCAGACGCGGACGTTCCTCATCGACCACTAGCTACCGTCGGGACAATAAAGCGTCTCTCTCTTGTGTTTCGCTATCCTCGACTTCCTACTCGCCCTGTCTAGGCAATGGAAGTTCCTCCCAGCTTTATGGCGGTCTTAATCCTCGACCTGCGACTCCCGGTTGTTCTGGTTCTCCCGGCGAACCCCAGGGCACAAACGCTCGCATCCGTTTGATGGACACCGATGGCCCTGGTTTCACTACGCCTCGCACCGTACCTTTGCCCTCCGATGTGAGGCCAGCGTCGCGTGGATCGCCGCGCACTGCGACGCCGGTGGGAGTGAAGGTGGAGAAGGAGGTCATCACTCCAGAATCCCAGCCGGCCAGAACTCTTGATTTCTGGGGCGATATGCCACAAGAGCTTAAAATAGAAATCTTCCAGTACCTCACCCCGCAAGAAATTGTCTGCTGCTCCTCTGTATCCAAGACGTGGAATGAGATGTGCTACGATGGACAATTATGGTCTAAGGTTGATACAACCGAGTACTACTCTAAGATCCCGAGCGATGTTTTGGTCAAGCTCATCACTTGTGGCGGTCCGTTTGTCCGAGACCTCAATCTCAGAGGCTGCGTCCAGATGCGTGAGAAATGGTCCACGGATGGAGAACGCATTTCCGATCTGTGTCGGAACGTCGTCAAATTCTCGCTCGAGGGTTGTCGTATCAATAAGGCATCCATCTACTCTTTTCTCCTTCGTAATTCCCGTTTGGAATACATCAATCTGTCAGGTCTGCCCAGTGTCACCAACTCGGCCATGAAGGTCATTGCACGGTCTTGTCCGCAACTTGAGACATTGAATGTTTCTTGGTGTAATCATGTTGATACCACCGGTCTTCTTCGGATTGTCCAGTCCTGTGAGCGATTGAAGGATCTTCGGGCCAGCGAAATCCGTGGGTTTAAGGATGAGAAATTCACTTTGGCTTTGTTCAAGCGCAATACTCTGGATCGCTTGATCATGAGTCGTACCGACCTGACTGATAACAGCCTGAAGATGCTGATCCATGGCGAGAATCCCAATATGGACATTCTGACCGATCGGCCTATTGTCCCACCTCGAAAATTCCGTCATTTGGACCTTCATCAATGCCCTGAAGTGAGCGACGATGGGTTGAAAAGCCTGGCCCATAACGTTCCAGATCTGGAAGGCCTGCAAATTTCTCAGTGCTCCGATCTGACTGATGAATCTGTCATGGACGTCATTAGCACAACGCCAAAACTGTCGCATTTGGAACTGGAGGATTTGGAGAACTTGACAAATATCACATTGGTGCAGCTGGCTGAATCCCCATGTGCCCGAAACCTGGAACACTTGAACATCAGCTACTGCGAGAGTCTTAGCGACACGGGAATGCTCCGAGTAATGAAGAACTGCCCGAAACTCCAATCTGTCGAAATGGACAACACCAGAGTATCAGATCTGACCCTGATGGAAGCCAGCTTCCGCATCCGCCGCCGCGGGTACAGCGACGAACTTCCCAAAGTCGGGCTGCGCCTTATGATATTCGACTGCGCCAACGTCACCTGGGCAGGAGTCAGGGAAGTCCTTTCCAGCAACGCGTACATCCCGCGCGCGTCCCGCAAACCCGTTTCAACAGTGGTGACCGTAACACAAACACCCGACGCTGGCTCCTCCCCGGAGACAAGTACCTTCGTCACCCCAGCCTCCTCACCTTCGCCGTCCCCAGCACCAACCTATGCCAACGAAATCATCCAGCTCAAGTGTTTCTACGGTTGGCAGATGACCGTCGATGAACACACAAAACGTGTCCTGCGCGGGGATCTCGCCGCTGCATCCCGGCTGGACCGGAAATGGGCCGAATACATGATCGCCACTGAGGAGGCAGGTGCGGCTGGTGCTGGCGCTCGTCGACGCCGACGTCGTGCCCGTGAAGCGGAGCGTCTGTACAATGAAGACGAAGACGAGAACGATGCTTATGGTGTAGGTTCTATCTCTGCCCTTGGCGGGAGACGCAGGCGAGCCCAGAGCGGTAGCAGCTGTATTGTCATGTGAGGTAGATGCCTCTTGAGTTATTGGGACGGCTGTTTTCTTTCAGTGTGTTCTGAGAACATCTGGTGTTCGAGCTAGTCGCAAGACACTGCTCGACTCTGCTGGCGCAGGATCGCTGGTATCTCAAATGGATGTCCATTTGAAATTGAAGATCATATCTAATGATCATTTTCAATTTGCTATGAATTATGCTTGATATGATTTTCTTTTCTGGGACAACAAATTCCCAATACAACACACTTTCTTTCGCGTTGATTTGTCTTTCCTAGCCCCCCCCCCCTCTCTCTCGCTCTCTATCTGTCTACCTACCACCTACCGTCACATCTACCTGTATTTTCCTCTCTCATTTTAGCCCCGGCGCTGTTCTATGAGCTATTTATATGCTCACATCTTTAACCAAATCGAGAAGTTAGCTTTAGCATACGTATCTAGAGGCGTTACCGGCGAGATGATTGGTGCTTTTAGTTCTCTGCTCCCTCTAGTCCTTTTCAATGTGAAATTCATGTCACCTTGCCGGCTGCTCTTATGATACTTTACACCCAATTCATATCCCCTAGGCTGATAGATCTATGCGGCCTCTATCCTTGACGATGTGAAAGACTCTTTTCTAAGCCACTTCGGACTTTAGTCACCCTGCCAAGTTGCTTCTTTCCGACCTCACCCCCTTCAGTCGAATCCTTGAACATTACTGTGAACACATCTAAGACCAAAGAACTCTATTATTTCTTTCTAATCTCTTTCTGTCATGTACGAATTAACCGAGGAACATCTCGATGATACCCGTGATCATGAGACATGAGACCCCTATAATCCGCGCTGCAGCCAAACAGGATTCAGCTTTGTGTGGTTCGAGAAATGGATGGGGGTGAAAAGGTCTGGCAAGAATCGAAAAATTGCCATGGGATTACTCCGAGAGGGATATTGGGGGAAGAAGATAAAGGTGAGTTCATCTGAAACCTCTTCCATGTTTCAGCAGAGGTACTTTCACTATTCAGACCTGTCAGTCACGGGTTCAGACGTTCCTTATGTCGACTTGACGCACAGCTACTATCTACGTCTTTCATAGAGAAAACGAATCACATCGAAGGAATCGCGTACTCTTTCATCATTCTTCTCACATAAATCGAATTGGGTATAGAATATCGCAGAAAGACAAGCCGAAGATCTAGTCCATGGCTCAGGAACGGGCAATGCAAACCAGCAAGACCATCACCGATCACAGATGCAGTTGCACTCTGCCACAGGACAGATTTTATGCCGCTTAAACCAGTCGCTCGCATGATTCGCATGGAATCCATGGTTGCAATGAATACAAAACACCACAAACCGCCGCATCACCTCAGTTTCAGTGGGTTTTCGAGAACCCGCCTCAGCGTCGGCTGCAATACTGGCGCGTGACATCGGGTCTGGCGAGCCCAGCCACAAGGTGCAGACGCCGCAGCGCGGCATATGTCGACCACACCGCGGACACACAGTACCGGACATGACGGCGGGTGCCAGTGGGTTGCCTGTGGTGGGGTGAACATGTTCAGCACTCTTGGTAGACGGGGAGATCTGGGTGGAATGGTCGTGCTGGGTGAGCGGATTCGTGCAGTAGTTACAGGTAAGGCTGACTTGCTGCGGCGGTGGCGGCATGAGTTTGCGACCATCTGCAGTCACCGCGAAACGACGAGAGCCAACGTCGAATCGGGCTCGCTCGAGTTGGAGTTTCCAGGAGTTCATTTGTAGCCGGTAGGTCTCGCGCCAGGCTTCGAACTGGACAATGTGCTTTTGGTTGCTAATGAGCCGTGGCACGGTATGGCTCATTGCTAGCACGGGTGTTTGGACATCATTGAATTTCCCAATATACGATTGGAACAGACCCATGGCCAGATGACCCAAGCCCGTGAGCACAACCCCTTCAATATCGCCTTGACGAATTGCTTGGCTTGTAGCACCCTTCAGATATTCTGATAGTTCGTCATCTGGAAGCCAGCGTAGTGCGACCTCTACACGGTACTTCAGAGGTAGTGTAGTTTCCTTGGTAACTGCGTTCCAGTCGCCTTTGCTTACAAGGGCCAGGATGGCCCGAGCGTATGGATCCGTGAGCTCCTTAGCGATTTCTGCACAGGTATCCTCCCAGTCTGTGCCATTGTCCCCCTTGGAGGCACCGGCGATCGCCATGGCCAATAATTTATGAGCTTGGGTGGGGTTGTTACTTCGAAGCCCGAGGTAAGCCAGCTTAGGTTCATCCTGGAAGACAGCCAATGCAGCAGCTTTAGTATGCTGGTCTTCGCTAGATAAATTCTTCACTGATTCCTCCAGCTCGCGGTAAGATTGCGTTGCACCACAGAGACGAAGGCAGAGTCGGCGTTGATCGGGGTAAGCCGTGTCACAACCTTTTGTCTCGGGGAGGTTTAGCTGAGTTGCTAAAGTTGCCACTGCGTCCGCAACTGTTTTAGCATCATCCTTCTTGGCGCTGATACAACGTTGCTCGAAACCTTTGCCTGTTCTTGGTCAATTTTAGAAATATTGGAAACCGGGGGAACAAACAAACCTAGGTCATTATTCCAGACATTGCTCACACCGAGATAATTCAGGTCCAAGCCATTGACAACCATTGACGTCCCAGAAGACCCAGTTCGAGCACCTAGAAATGTATTAGATATGTGGCCGCGACCCCTAGGAAAAATTACCAACTCACGTTCAACCCAACCCCAGAAATCTTGCAGGGCTTCATCATCAGAGGCCACCTTTCGGTTTCGAGCCTCATCGAACAAATATCCCTCTTTGCACCTCGACTGATTAATTGTGCATAGAGTGAGCGCTTCTTTCGCAGTAAGAGGCACACCCATCACCCCGAGAGCCATGGCACGCTCCCGGTTCTCATGGCTTGGGACAGGCTCGAAATCAAGGTTCTTCGACACGAAAAGTTGGCCATTTGAGTTTGCCCCATGTTCTTGCGCAGTCGAGCAGACGCGTGATCTGATGTTCCCGACCAGGTCTGAGATGGGTGAAATGTGCTCAGACAGTGGGTGAATCGATCGCACGTCTGAGTCACTCGATGAGATGCCACAGGCTAATACACTCCGTGAAGATAAATCGATTGGTGCGCACGGGGGTCGCGCGGTGATGATCTGGGGCTGCCCATTGCCGTCGAGTGCGATGGCACTTGGTTGAGGTGACAAGCTAAGATTGAGGGAATCGAAACAGACAACCCGGTCTTTTCCTTTGTAGCCACGAGTCGGATTGTCAAAGGGTACGCATACGTCCCGCACATGTTTGGTGTATACCGATTCTGGGTAATTTCTCGAAGATCCCTGACCAAGAGTCTCGTCTATCGAAGAGCGATACTCCTCCGGCAAGTAGTCTTTGGCAATGTCGTAGTTCTTGAGATGACCGTTGCTGGAGAGCGCAGCGAGGCTTCCTCGGTTCGTCCTTGAGAAGCGCAAGCTCCAGATGGAGGACTTCGGATGGAAGACATTTTTGAGTTCCAAAGCAGGCGTCGCTTGCCCTGAGTCCGCAACGCTGGCAGAAGATCCCATTGATGGAGATGTCAGTCGAGACCCAACGCGCCGGTCCCACACGGAGATGGTGCTTTCATTTGATGGAATGCAAGACGCAATGTAGTTCTCATCAAGCCAATCAATAGCCAGATTATGGACACATCGAGTGGGGAATTGCAATGATGGATTGCCAGGTCCCTCTGTTACAAAATCAGTTATGCTTTTGTGGATATAAGCTAGGAAAGACAAACCTCTCAAATCATAGATCCGAACAAACTGGCCTTTGACACCAGTCACGATCGTATCAGGCTGATCTCGGAAGAACTTAATACTGGTGATAGGCTCTGAGCTGGCGAGCTTTCGCAAGGGCTCGGTAAATCCTCTACTTCCACCAGCAGGACTGAGTCGTTGGTTGACATCCCAGATGTTCAAGCAAAAGTCGTTCCGAACGCGATCGAGGCCTGATGCCACAAGACCGTGTGTACTAAACGCAACCGCATTGCAGTACCGTTGGTTGCGGACTGGGAATGAAAGGGACTCCTTGGCATCCCCATCGAGGCGTAGGATAGTGGCCTCCCCAGATGACTGGCCCACGGCGATCAGGTTCTCATTTGAAGTAGACCAGTCGAATGCGCGGAAACCAGGCACATTGGTCAGGGTGGAGAGCACTTCGTGGCGTATATAGTTACCATCAAGACCAGTCACCCTACACAGACGAAATGATTTTCCCGTGACGTCGACCGACAGGAAGCGTTGTTCAGTGGCCGACGAGGTCGGGGACCAGCGAATGGCGGACTCCATGCTGGCCCTTTTATTAAGCTCAGTTCAATAATTGAATCAGTGACATGAGTAAATTCAAACTGTTAGATAGACAAAATTAGCGGACAATTGAAGTAAATCAAATCAACGCGATGAGAGAGGGCAGTGGTGATCGACGAAGACGCTCATTGGTTGGCGCCAATCTGGGGACGGGCCGATAAATCCGCCGATATCTTTTTTTCTTATCGTTTTTTGCTGTAGCTTCGACCTCTTTTTTTCCCTTTCCTTTCCGCTAGACCAATAAACATGTCTACAGACACTCGAAGCCAAATCGAACGGTCAGCTCCCTCAAAGAGGAAGAACCGGGATGGGTCGGAGGAGGTTCCCCCGGCCCGCAAAAAGGTGCACCGCAAGGCAAACAAAGCAGATGACCAAGCCCAATCCGTGGACTTCAGCAAAGGCGATGCAGCGAAGCCAAAAGTGACCCCAAAATTCAAGGACAAATTTGCTCCCAAGCCCGAGAAGGAATACCCGTCGATCAATGATCTCAAGAAGCGAATTCGCGATGTGAAGCGCCTACTCAACAAAGTGGACTTGCCTGCCGATGCTCGCATCTTGCAGGAACGTGCTCTCGCTGGATATGAGCAAGATCTTGCGGATGAAACTACGCGCAGAGAACGGTCATCATTGATCAAGAAATACCACTTTGTCCGATTCCTTGGTATGTGGCCGATATATCTGAATGGTCCTGGGTCCCAGCTAATGTACTTTGTTCTCATTGAACAGACCGAAAAACAGCCACCAAGGAACTCAACCGACTTACTCGCCGCGAGAAAGAAGAAGATCTGGATTCGAAACAAAAGGCTCGTCTTGCGGCAAAAATCCATAACTGCCGTGTGAACCTCAACTACACGATCTACTATCCTCTCACCGAGAAATATATTGCGCTCTACCCCAATGGAAAACACGATACAACAGATCCAGAATCAGAATTGCAAAAGCAGGAAACCAAACCCAATGATGCCAAACCCCCGTTGTGGTCTGTCGTTGAGAAGTGTATGGAGGAAAAGACACTGGACCTTCTTCGTGAAGGAAAATTGCACATCAATGCCAATGGAGAAAAGATCCAGTCTTCGTCTTCTGGCGCGACTACAGCTACAAACTCCCACAAGGAGCAGAGCGAGAAGAAAGAGCAAAAGAAAGAGACCAAGGCTGTTACCCAAAAGGACAAGCATGTTTCTAAAGATGACAAGAAGAGCAGCAAGAAAGAGAAAACTGCACGCAACGAGCAGGGCTTCAAGCAACACGAGGCACCGCAACAACCCAACGCGGAGGACGAAGATGATAGCGATGGTGGTTTCTTTGAGTAACCAACTCACAAGTTCGATGCAGAATTGCTTTATGTCTTATTTGTCTTGATATCCACACTAGCATTTCATATACTCTATTACAATACAGCCAAGTGAACCAATATCTATTCAAAATGCTTCAGTAACTAATGCAAGTATTTTTGGTATGCATATGCACGAAGTTCTACAACTACAAAGAAGTTGCGATTTGAAAAGACCCCGAAGGCAAGCAGTCGTGTCCATTTCATATGGCTGAAACGCCTGGGGGAATGATACTGATTAAAACACAAAAAGAAGTCTCAGTCCTCGACTGTTCCATGGCTTGAACATAAGAAAATGTTTGAAGTCCCGTCCCCGTTTTTTAGTTTCGACGGAAGGCGGAGGAGGGCGCGGCGCACGAGCGCCACCGGCGGAGAGGAGAGGAGAATTGGGAGGAAGAGGCAGAAGAAACAGCGGAAAGAGGGCTCCGGAGGAGTCATATACATGTAAGAACACACCGACATGCTTTTGAGTGTTCTATCCAGATGTCTTTTTGGATGTCTTTTTGGATACATTTTTAGTTGCAAACTGAAGTAGAATGGAGTGAAAAGGACAATTCCTACAAAACGGATTTATGATGTATAATATCTGTTTGCCTAGAATGCTAATTCAATTAATTATAAGGCTATAAAAAGTTGGATATTACGTAGATGGTCAATTCCTATTAGCAACAAAATCCAGTAGGTCTGGAGTCCCCAGTGGTCTTTACTTCCAATACATAGACTTCAAGCAGAATAGGGATGCAGTATGATAACCAAAACAAGTACTCAAAGCTCCTTTCGGAAGTTGTTCCTGACTATTGTCATTAGCATGAATAGGACAGTCTCTTTAGAATGTTTGTTCTCGAGTGCCATGGATATGGGCATGTGTCCTGATTCACCATTTGATCCCGATTCTCTTGCATCTTGTAGTAGCCTGAATGACGAGATTTTCAAATAAAGCAAGTAGACCTCAGATGAAGATAATCCTTTTCAAAGTGGCAGAAATGCCAATTTTAAGGATATTGTAGTAATTACTGCAAAGCACAGTGATCAACCGCGTGTCACTGGGAGAACAAGGAAAAAAGCAAAGAAAGCATATCATGAACGGAGAACATAAAGATGAAAGGCTCAATTCCCCAGTGCCAGAAATCCCGAGTTTCTATAAGTAACGCGACCCTTGAGACACATCATCTCCCTTCTGACATGGTCTCATTTCTGACCCCATTTTCCCATTTTGTTTGGTTTTTCAATTTTGCCATCAACCCCATCCTATACAGGAACCTCCGCTAGTGCTTGGCTCCTGTCGAGGTCAGTCACATCAGATGCATGAACCTCTGCAACTTTCAACTCCTCGGGCAAGCCAGAAGCTGCTGTGTGATCCAGCTGCTCAGTACCGGGCTGCTCGGGTGCGATTTGCTCCACCTTGAGCGGATTAGTGGTACGAATGTTGTCAGCAGGTGTATCAGCCACTTCCTGCTCAATTTCAGGTTGCTTGGTGTTCGGTTGCACATCGATAGATTGAACAATTGCAGTGGCTTGACTCGTAGTCTCCGCAAAAACGACAGGAGCACTGCTGGTCTGCTCGGGGATGGGATTCTCATTGGATTGTTCAATCGAATCCCCGATTTCCATCGCCAAACCGAGCTCAGTGTCCACTGTACTCTTGGAAACAACAAGTTGTCTCTCCTCAAGGTCCGAGGGGGCGATTTCGGGATCTTTGGCAGTCCCTTCGGTGACCTGTTTCATAGGGACTTCCATGACCTCCTCCATGGCCTCTTCGTTGACCTCTTCGTTGGTCTCTTCTTTGACCTCTTCCGCCAGCACCGCTAGAGCCTGCACTGGAGCTTCCATTGAATCTTTCTCTGCTGGAATCCGTTCTGGAACTTGTCCTGGGCCTTGCGCCGGAATCCGCTTTGAAACCTCCATCGGGCTGTCCATGTCCATATCTACATCCATTTGGGACGCAGACTGGGCCAAGATGGGTTGGTTGTCACTGCTAGCAACTTCGCCACTCTTTCCAGCAAGGTCTTTAATCTCAATGTCACCATCCGGATCCGCTTTATCATCTGGCTCATCATCCTCGTCCATCAGGTGGTTGCCATATGGTCTAGCGAGAGAGTCATAGTCGATATCCTTGATACCATGGCTGGTGAAGAAATCCTTCGGCATTGTAGTTGGTTTCACGCCACATTTCATAGGTCCACAACGGACATTGTAGCCCCAAGTTTTCCACATCGGGTATACCTCAATCTCGCCACTGCCCAGGCTTGGAAAAACTGCGCAGAGATGGTGCTCAGCAGCCACAACATCACGAGCCCAGGCTTTGCCCCTGTAACCCGGGTTTTTGTCGGAACCAGAAGGCTTGTGCTGTGTCATCTGACGAGTGATAGTACGAGGAGCCTTCACGGCAGAGTCAGGTGCAACGACCGCCCCAACAGACCAGATCGGGTTGGCTTGCATAATCTCGCTCGTTCTCTCATGGAGCAACCAGCCAATGCAGCCGGCGTGCGCACGTCCACAGAGGATGTAATATCCTTTGTATACTGGGAAGAAAGGCAATCCATGAGCCCAGATAATTGGAGCAGGTCCAGAAGACACGCGTTGAGGGTTGATATTGCCCATTTTGTCGAAATCATATGGATACCGTCGTCCCAAATCGCGGGCGTTCATGAACTTGGTCATCAGGTAAACTAACTCATCTGACAGTCTGTTGTTACCCGGAGGGAAAATTGGCTGTCCGGTTTCTTCGTCGAATTCGACATCCACGACCAATTTGAGTTTTGCCGCTTCTTCCATCGAGCCTAGGCGCTCTCCGCGGCCATCTTTGGGTGTCCATACAACATCGGGGTTATCTTTCAGGTGGTCCGTGAGGGCTTTTGAGCAGCGATCTCGAAGGACTTCCTGCTGCTTAATGAAGACTGCTTCGCCCGAAACGGTGCAAGCCATTCTGGCTTCCTTTGCTGGGGCCATCTTTCTTGGCCTTGAGAGATTGTGGACCTGATTGGAGGATCTGCTCTTGGTTAATTGAGATTTCAAATGACTAGATGTACATCTGCTCGATCAAAATGATATATATATATATCGAGACAGAAGGCGGTTAACAGTTCTCCAATTGATCAATGAAAGATCAGATGAGTAGATGCGTGACTGACCAGTGATAATGACAAGGATACACTTGGCTTCGGAGAAGAGAAGGCACTTGAACCGTAAAAGAGAAGTTCGAGTTCTTGCAGAAGTTCGAAGTATGAAGGAGTCTAGATTGTAGATATAGGAGTCAATAAACGAATGTGAGACATAAGAGTGGGGATAAAGTATCAAAGCAGCAATTCAGCGAGATGCCTTGCTTGTAATGAACAGTGTCAAATGGAATATGAAAAGTGTGAAGATGGTGAAAAGATAGGGACAAAGAAAGACGTTACGAAGTGCAGAGAAGTACAACCGTGAAGGCAGGTAGAGACGGGAGTAAAGTCAGATCAGTAAAAGGTATTGGTCTGATATTCGCAGTAAATGTTAAATAGTTCAATGCGACAAAAGTGCAGATAGTCGAGAATAGCATAGCAGATGTAGCAATGTAAAGGTTTAAAAATCGAATTGCAGAAAGAAGTGTTAATTAGATCTTGAACTAGTGAAGCGGAAGTGAGCGATGTAAGTTGTATCTGATTTATACCCCTACTATGCTCACAGGAGACCAGTGTGATTTCCATAGAGCCATTATAGCATTATTGAGCAACTATCCATATATGTATCTAGGGCTACCGGCCAGATGATTGGGCTTTTTTAGTATTTTCTCCTCCTGTTTGTCTTTCCTGGGCTTTTCAATTCGGACCTCATACTTCCAATTCATGTCCCCTAGGTAGTTCTACATGAACTAGTCTACTTCAAACCTCTTAGTTATGAGTTCATAGGGGTGGCGGGTTCTCTCGAAGACAGAAAGCGTCGACAGCAAACGACAAGCGCGAAAAGTAGGGAGGCTGTCGGGGAAATGGTTGTAACCAGTTCAAAATCATATACTCATCATAGGAGGGATGTAGTCATACCGAAGTAAGCTGCATAACTAAGATGCTCGATATAGCAATGGAGTATAACAATGGACTAGAGCAGAACTACCGAACATAAAGAGCCGAGCTCTCTAGACCGGCTGGCCGACTTAGGTGATACCGAACGAACAATTCTGTTGGCGCTGTGGTTTCATCCTCAAAGGCCCACGCACGTAAAGATTGCAAAGTGAGTATCTTGCTCCCAATCCAAACTTTCTTCATATTTATGTGATGCGATTTCGAGGATGTCCTGATTTGGAAACTCCATGGAGGTAATGTAGTAAAACGACGCAAGGTAACAGAATGCAACTGGAATATTGACAATAAACTCCTATGGGCATTGTCTGACGATTAATTGGGTACTATATTTGGTTAGTTCTTAAACTTCTTATTCACTTCATACTATTTATTGCTATTAGTAGAAAGTATATGCTAACTAAAATGTATGTCATAGCACTAAATGTTGATACTCATCTTTGTCGGTAAGGTATGAATGAAGTTCATTGCCCGCGTTCTTTGTAGAGCCGCATCTTCTAACATTTGGCCCCACCAAAATATCATTCCCAACTCCCCGCATCAAATCTCTCAGATGGATCACCCCAAAAACAAAGATAAGCGGGGACGTGGCCAAGGCCAAAGTCGCGATGTTCAAGTCTCCAAAGCATTAAGCTTGCTTCTGCGACATGCCGCTGAGAAGGAAGGGCTGAAGATGAATGCGCAGGGTTATGCGAGCGTGTCGGACGTGGTATGTAGCTTCGTGATTCTCATAACATGCCATATACTGACTATACCTATGTGCAGTTAAATTGGAGGAAACTCAAATCGCTAAAAGTCACCTTCCCCGAGATCCTACACGCCGTCGACTCGTCCGATAAAAAGCGCTTCGCCCTCCTCCACATTCCATCCGCACAACCCACCGAATCCACAACCCAAGCAACAACAACACCAGCGACACCCCCCGATGCAGAGCATGAAGCTGGCTCTATCGTGGGTGAAGAGCAGCCCGCGACATCCGTCCTGGAATCCGCACCCACCACAAGCGAAGCCCAACAATCTGCCACCGACCAAGCATTATCCGTGAAAGATACCGACCCGTCGAACTTTTTAATTCGCGCAACCCAAGGCCACAGCATCAAGACCATAGACGCTGCCTCTTTCCTTGAGCCGCTTTCTTTGTCCGATGAATCGAAACTACCCGATACCGTCGTCCACGGCACGTTCCACGCGACCTGGCCTGCGATTTTACAATCCGGTGGACTACGCTGTATGGGTCGAAATCATGTTCACTTCGCTACTGGCCCGTCATTAGAGTCCGTGCTTGCTGTCCACGCTGATGATTCCGCGCAGAGTAAACCGAAGCCCGACGACTCCCGCGTCATCTCGGGCATGCGGCGCGATGCGCAGGTTTTAATTTATATCGATGTGCGCAAAGCGCTGAAGGCAGGGGTACCATTCTGGCGCAGCGAGAATGGGGTAATTCTTAGTGAGGGCATGCCTGTCGCGAATAGTGGGGCTGAAAAGGGCGAGGCGCAGAAGTTCGTCTCGTTGGACTTTTTCGATGTGGTAGTGGAGCGCAAGGTCGGACTGGGTAAGATCTGGGAGCATGGGGAGGTTCTGCAGGAACTCCCGGAGACTCTCACTAAGAAAGGCAATCCCAAAGGCCGGCGATGAGTGGTGATAGGACACTGTAGGGATTATCATATCCAGCCGGGCTTTCTGTTGTTCGGCTCATAGACGACCACTCGAATACAAATGATTCTCCGTCCAATGAATCTACACATCCAGTATGGAATCGTTTCCATGCTAAGTTGTTCCACTTCAGACTTGGACAGGTAAATGGAGCCACCTAGAGAGCTGATTTATAGGGCTGTGGTGATACGGTCCTACTCAACTAGTGTAGGGTGCCATGTTACTATAGCACCAATCTCGATGACCAAAGTTATATAAAAGTCACTTATATGTCTTATTGAAGGCTGCTCTTGAGGTATTTTCACTTCATATCAAAAATCCAACCCTCTAAATAATTTCCCTGCCAAGCTCTCCAGGACTACCCGACTGCGGGGAAATCGGAAGCGCAACCTCTTCCGAATCCCCCAACCGACTGGTCACTGCGCTTTCTGCACATCCGACGCCTCCAGACCCAATCATGCCATTCACATAGATCTGCGGGGTCATCCTCAAATAAGCGTCATGCTTATGGTCAGATCTGGTTGGATCACAGACTAAAAGGGTCCTGTCGGATCGCCGTGGTATATAATAGTTTGTTATAATCGCATATTCCCTCTCGTTGAAATCCTCTCTCCTTATTTCTGTATTTTCACCTCGCTCGTATATATTGCACCACAGTATAATTATCTACGCGCAACAATGGCGACGCACCGCTTCAATCCCACTTTCACGGACAATGTCATCAACGCGATGGGTCCCAAGACCACCCCGCGCATGCGGAAGCTCATGGCAGGTCTAATCAGACACATGCACGACTATGCGCGCGAGGAGGAACTCACCGTCGACGAATGGATGGCCGGCGTGCAGATGCTCAATTGGGCGGGACGGATGAGCGACGACAAGCGGAACGAGGGACAGCTGGTGTGCGATGTACTAGGACTGGAATCGTAAGCTGACTTTTTGTTTACGGGGAAGTAAAAGATCACCAGCTAACATATATTCATTTTGCAACAGCCTCGTCGACGAAATCACCTTCACTCTCGCCGGAGAAGCGCAGGATGCACCCACAGCCACGGCCATCCTGGGCCCGTTTTTCCGCGCCGATACGCCGTACCGCGAGAATGGAGAGGACATCGTCAAGACGAGACCTGCGGATGCGGAGATGACCTTCATGCACGGTCGCGTCATGGACTTCCAGACCAAGCAGCCTCTTGTCGGTGCCACGGTCGAGGTGTGGCAGGCTTCTACGAATGGGTTGTATGAGCAGCAGGATCCCGAGCAGGTTGAGTTTAACCTGCGCGGCAAGTTCAAGACGGATGAGGACGGCAGATACTCGTTTTACTGTCTGCGTCCGACGCCATATCCCGTTCCTAACGATGGCCCTGCTGGAAAGCTTCTTGAGCTGATGGATCGTCACCCTTTCCGCCCTGCTCATATTCACATTATTGTAAGTATTTTTCCTGGTATTCTTGAAATCGAGTTGTTGAGAGAGAAGCTAATATCTTGTCTAGGCTACCTATGATAACTACCGTCCTTTGACAACGCAGATCTTCGACCGCAAGGATAAGTACCTTGACAACGACTCTGTGTTTGCTGTCAAGGACTCGCTTGTTGTGGACTTTGTGCCGCGCAAGGATGATACAAAAGCTGCCGTTGAACTCGAGTACGATGTTAAGTTAGTGAAGTTCGAGGCGAGTAGCGGTGCTGCATGAACGAGCAGCGGCACCAAAGTAGCATTTCTATGATTTCTGATGTACTTTACGATAGCGACACTGCACATATTGAATAACCAATGAAGCCAAACAAATCTACTGGCATAGTCTTATTCCATTCTAAATAGGGGCTCTTTCAGGCATTCACAACATTCAGAACATCCCCGAACTTGGCAATTAATCCACCAACCTCATCGGCAGCCTCAATACAATGCCAATGTCCAACCCCCTTCAAGACCTCGAGAGACTTCTGCTCACTCGAGATATGATGAAAGATATGCTGGCACCCCTCCATAGAAGCAGACTTGTCCTCGTCCCCCGCAATAAGCAAGAAAGGCGCATGGACAGCAGCATAGTCCGCCGGCTTCGCGGTAGCAATAGCGCGACACAGCGCGGCATACCCCTTAGGATCCTGTCCCAGGATCAACTCCCGGATAAAAGCCTTTTGAAGCGGGGTGCTGCGCGAACCGACAGCTCCGAAGGGGATGGTATTTGCCATAGGCTCGATTCCAGCTGCAGATAATTTAGCACGCACATTGGTATAGAAATTCGGAAAGATGCGATAAAATAGAATTACACAACTAAATAGAACAAAATAAAGAAAACTTACACTCAAGAACAGTCTCCGATCTCTTATTCATCACCGTCACCAACGTATCCGACGGATGCGTCGGCCCAATGGCTACAACGCCCTGTATGCGCTCGGGACACCGTGCGCCTAGCTCTGTCACTACAATCCCGCCCATTGAATGACCGACTACGACGGCCTTCTGGACATGGAGCGTGTCCATCACGCCGATGACATCCTCAGCGATGCCCGGTAGCGTGACAGTCTCATCGGTGTAAGGGGAGCGAGCGGAGCCGTAGGTGTCAATTGTGATACAGCGGTGGAGTTTGGTAAGGTGCGGGATTACTGGGTAGTAGTAGTTTTGTGAAGAGCCCAGGCCGTGGATAAAACAGAAGGTCAGGCTGTTTGGGGTCGGAGGGCCGTCGGGGTGGGAGTCGGCATAGTAGAGGCGGTGGCTATTTGCTTGGACGAATGGCATTGTGGATGGGGTTGGGAGTCCAGTGGGATGGGATTAATTTGAGACGACAAAGTATAAGGGAATAGAGTAATGAAGGAATAGAGAAGAGCGGACAGGTCTGGAGATCTATACAAATGGTAAGGGTAACGTCATTTCCGATAAGATTCTGGCTACAATAGTAATACAAATTATACACAGTGTTATACACAGTGTTCTCTTCCAGACTGTTTCTGGTCATTCCGTCGGAAACAATTCAACCCTTAGCTTTTACTCCCAAAATAATTGAGTCTCCCGAACCGAAAGAGTGTGTTGTATCCGAAGTGCGATATCACCCGACTGTCGGACCAGATCCGATCTCTCATAATGCCAAGACTTCCTGGACAATGTACAGAGTACTCCAAGCTGACCTGCGACAAAATGCTGCCGAAGCGATTTACCAAGTTCGAATGAGATCATTGAGAGAGAGATTTATTGAGTTCGTCAAAAGGGTCACCATTTCCATGGGCAAATGTTTCTTCAATCCAATCCGCAGTCTCGTCTCGAAAGGAATCTCCAAAGGAAGACGCCAATGTGGGTCTACTGCACGGTCGATCAGACAAAGGAGGCTGTAAAAGGGAGGTGTCCTTGGATGGTGAACGGTCTTTCGTTCCAGGAGTACTCATTTGTGTGATAATAGCTGCTTCGGCTTCAAGGAAATCGGCGGGGTCGAACTGGAAAGATTCGCCGAAAGATGATTCTAGCGTGAGCACAGCTGGGGGAGGTTGTAGATAGGATGATTCCTTGGGTATATGGGGTTTCTTCGTTTCTTCGTCAGTCGTTCGCGTGGTAGCAGCCGTCTCGGTCTTTTTCATAATCTCTTCGTCGTCGAACACCGAGCAATCCGAGAACTCATCATCATCCTTGGTTGAAGCCCGGGTCGCGGTGCCAATATCATGGCCTTCAAGCTCTTTTGAGACATCTGCATCTTGAAGCTCAGATAGGTCATTGTCCAATACCTCATCCAAATCGTCAAAGGCATCCGATTCAGCTTCCGTATCTCCACTCGCGCTTTCCAAATTGTTATCATGGGATTCGAGCTCCGCAACTGCAGGCGCAGGCTCCGGTGCAGCAGGCGACTGTTGCTTCCCAGCCCCTAGGAACATTGACAGCAGCGGCTGACTTGACGGGACGCGGGCTGCATTGGGATCCGGGATGCCGCGACGCTTCCGCTCTTCACGCGCCTGCGCCTCCTGCTCGGCTTTCCGTTTCTTGTTGGCGATGCGTTTCTTTTCCTTCTCGCGTAGCTTCTTCGCTTTATTTTCTCGCTCCTCTTCGCGATCTAGCCGTGCGATCTGGGATGCGGTGAACTGGAATCGTTGGTTACTGCGCTGGTACCGGCGTTTAACGGTCTTGGATTTCTCCAAGATGATGCGACGCGGCTCATCCGGCATAGTGGGGGCAACCGTGGCAGCGACTGCCTGCTGCTTGTACGATCATGGGGATGGAGAGCTGTGGTGAGTTGTACCAGAAAGAAAGGGTTGGAAGTGTTGATGCGTTTTTTGGTTGGCGGTGATACGTTGTGCCGACCGCGGAAGTCAACAAATTACCAAATTGGGCTGCACTCTTTCCAACCTTGGAAGGTCTATTATTGATCTCTATTCAGTTCAGTGTGTTTTTGGAATTTCTTTCTTTTAATTCAATTTATACGCTAGGCTTTTACTAATTTGGTGACGTCATTTAGATCTTGCAATCACGGACGGGATCCCAGCACACGGGCTCGTACGTGTTGAGCTTTAGGCTGGCCATGTCCTCATCCGACAGTGCGAAGTCGAAGACCTGCGAGTTCTCGAGAATGCGAGACTCGGTCACTGACTTAGGTAGGGGAACGTATCCCTTCTGCAAACTCCAGCGGACCAGAACCTGAGCTTCGGTCTTACCGTGCTTCTTAGCCAGGTTCTGCAGAACCGGCTCCTTCATGCGAGTCGCTTGCACGAGGGGAGAGTATGCTTCCACAACGATGTTGCGCTTCTGCAGCCACTCCGCAATATCCTCGCGCGGGCACCACGGGTGGATCTCGTACTGGCCGACAGTGATTTGTCCGCCCGCTCCGCTCTTGATGTATTCTTCCAGCTCCTCAAGGTGCTGGATAGCAAAGTTGGACACACCCAACGAGCGGACGTGACCTGCCTTTTGGGCCTCCACGAGTGCGCGCCATGTGCCGAGGCGGTCCTCCTTGCCACCGTAGGGTGCGTGGATCAGCATCCTGATAGCCACGGGTGTTAGTTCTCTAAGCCACTTTGTTTTCCGGAGGAAAGAGGAGGTCCATACAGGTCAATGTAGCCAAGGTTTGCCGCAGCGATGCTTTCCTCGATGGCCTTCTTTGCCTTCTCGTATCCCATGCACTTCGAGGGCACCTTGCTAGTGTAAAAGATCTTGGAACGATCAAGTCCAGATCCGCGGATGGCGGCAGCACTTT
Organism: Penicillium sp. CF05; assembly: GCA_002916455.1. Taxonomy (NCBI): domain Eukaryota; kingdom Fungi; phylum Ascomycota; class Eurotiomycetes; order Eurotiales; family Aspergillaceae; genus Penicillium; species Penicillium sp. CF05. The sequence continues at coordinate 52,509 of PKQL01000115.1, forward strand.
CCTTTTCATTTCCGTAGACTTTGGCGCTGTCGACCTGCAATCGGATGGTCAAATTTGGGAACACTTGCTGCGTTGGTTCTGTGGCTGCTTACATGGCGGTATCCGAGCTCAATGGCCTTGCGGGTCACTTTCTCAGTAACATCAGAGGGACTGGGCAAGAATTAGTCAACGTAATCTGTCGCGGCGTTTTATACAACGTGGTCATACGTTTGGTAAACCTGATTCCCAAGATAAGTGTCAGTCATTCACAAAACCCCAAGAGCCAAGATACTCACTCCGAACCCAACAACGGGGATCTCGTATCCCGAGACCAGCTTATAGGTAGACTGCAGCGAAATGGGGGCCATGATGTGCGAATGTTTTGATGGTTGAGAGGTAGAAGAAGGTAAAACGAGGGGCCTACCTTAATAGATAAATGTTTCGACATCCACGGACCACCTCGGTCCAGTAATTTCCGCCCGTTTCTTGGAGCTTGACGCCATCTAAGTGGGGATATGCGCTTTACAAGACTAGATGCGGCTATATCAATGGCTGATCAATGCAACGTGGGGCTGGTATGAGTAATTTGACGGACATAAGGGACTTAGTACCCAGGAGATAAATATGATAAATATCCTATGGGCAATGCCCTTCCAGGCCAATCCAGATCGCAGTGAACTTCCAAGGTTGCCAATAATAAAACCATCAGACCTCTAAGCTTTGACGTCAACCGTGCCCTAATCTGATCAGATTAGGTCTTGGTGTTATCGATAAGCCATGCTTCTGAGTATGGCGGCGCAGGGCGATGTTCGTACTGGATATTATGTATTTTGGAGACTTAGAATATTCAGCAACTTTCTATTCTGCGATGTCCGCATTGAAGACCAAGATTAACCTCCCATATAAGCGCATCAGCAGAGCAAGTGATATTCTCCCAGGACTGTTGGGCGGCAATTAGCGGCAGTATCCTATAGTGGGGTTGTGTTTGGCAAGCTCAACATCGTCGACGGCCTTTTATTAAGCTGATTTGCTCGAATATTTCTATTTTCAGGAGCATTCCAAGGCCCTCGAAGCTTTGACTTATTCGAATACAACTTGTCTTCTTCCAATTCGTGCCTTTTTTTTGGTCAACATATGACGACATCGCAATAACATCACCCAACCTGCCTTCGTCGCATTTTATTCCCAGGCCCTCGACCTAGAACCGTGAAATATCACCACAGAATGCGTTGTATCAAGAACAAAATTGAGCACAATGGCTCTGGGGCGGTGACATTGTGCCCAGAAGAGCCAGAAGACATGGTATTGAAACCTTCATTTTCCGTCTCAGCGCCCCGCAGTCATCTAATATACAATTCGATAAATCTAGTGGCATGCATACAACTTGATCCGACCAGACGATATCCTTCGAGCCAGCGCGATCCGTCGAGTTACTACAGTTCAAGATACTGGGTCCACGAGCTCGGCGCGCGTTCATCTGAACCTTGTAATTCGCGTGAAGAATCTCGACTTTGACCCGCAGAGCTCTCAGCTCCATGTATCAGGACAAATTATCAATGAAACACCGCACACAAAAATTGGACAGTTCCATACTCTCGATCTGGAGTTGAATCGCAATTTCACGTTAGAGAAGGAGATTGGGGCAGGTGGAGAAGGTGTCGGGTGGGATAGTATTGCGATTGAGTCACTCAAGGATGCTGTGGATGAGGGCGGCAAGCGCCGCGCAGAGGCTGTCGCAGTAGTGATGCAGGAAGGATTGGCTCATATCTGCTTTATTGGTCAATTCCAGACAATATTGAAGCAAAAGATCGAGATGTCTGTGCCACGGAAACGGCAGGGAGGAGGGGATCATGATAAAGTGAGTTTCTATTATTATTATGTCATTGTCTCTATTGATGGGGTTCGGAACTTATGCCGCATAATTCCAGGGAATGAACAAGTTTTTCAAAGTCACACTCGAAACCCTCCTTCGACAAATGGAGTTCAATACCAGCCTTACTTCAGGTGCCAACAACGAAGCTGTACGGCCAGTGCTTCTCGCCTCACCCGGGTTTGTCGCCTCTGGCTTCCAAAGATATATCCAGTCTGAGGCGTCAACAACGACTCCTGGACTCAAGCGACTTCTTCCCAGTCTTGTGGTTGTGCACTCCGCATCGGGATACACAAATTCCCTATCAGAGGTCCTGCAGTCACCCGCAGTTAAGAGGCTCCTGGCTGACACCAAGTATGCCCGCGAAACAAAATTAATGGACGACTTCCTAGAACAACTACGCAAGGAGACGAACAAAGCAACCTATGGTCCTCGGGAGGTTGAGGACGCGGTTGAGCAAGGTGCTGTCGGCCGAGGAGGCGGCGTGCTCATTGTTTCGAATCGCCTGTTCCGATCACAGGATGTCGCCGAGCGTAAACGCTGGGTGGCGCTTGTGGACCGCGTCCGCGATGTTGAGGGTGGTGATGTGCGAATTCTCAGCTCGGATCATGAAAGTGGAAAGCGTCTCGAGGGACTGGGTGGCATCGCTGCGCTTTTGACATTCCCTGTTATTGAGCCGGACCTTGACTCTGATGCAGAATAGACTGGTGATTCAACAGGCCATCGAAGAATACAAATATCTCTAACATAAATAGACACATGCAAATCAGGTGAACAACATGCCAGGGCCATTGATTGGTTTTATTGAGACTCTAAAGCCACGTGAAAATTCGTCAGACCGTAGATGGGGTTGAAACATGCTCCTTCCTCCACTACGTTCCTGCCTCCGTGGCAGCTTTCAGCTCTTGTCGTAAACAGCAAGAACTGCCCAGGTGTATCAAGATCTTGTTCGGCTTCAGACCTTTACTTCGTCAGGGAGACCAAGACTTTCCGTTCAGTCCACGGATGTAACCCTTTGATTAGCCGATAGGCAGAAAAAATGGGAAGTATGCGTGCGGTTTGATCATAGGCTGCGAAATAGCTTTGTTCGATAGAACAAGCGTGTTCAAAGTGACCGTAGGCCTCGAACCTTTGGAATTGGAACGGATCGTCATGAGATGCAGGTCGAAAACTCGGCTCATACTTTCTCAATGATGTTCTCGGTCCGAAATGAGGTGCAGATGCAACAATCCAGTCACAACTAGGTCTTAGAATGCGATGTGTCTAAATTTGTCCCCGATTACTCGATTATTCCGAAGATAATCTGGGAGTGTGCATTCACATCCACCATGAATATACTTGCACAGTAGCACCACCGTCATGTCTGTTCCCAGGCCTAGATGCCCAGAAGACCCGGACGAATGGCAGTATATCGCCCAGCCGGGGTTGCCAACTGCGGCGAGACGTGAAAACCTGTAGATGAATCTCGGTGATTTGATCATTTCTGGTCGTTGTATCGAACTTTATGCCTGCTAACCGAATGACAAGGATTCGAAATAATGCTGGAGTGCCGCCTCAACAATGACGCGGAAGTTTTATTCCATTGCACCAGCCTATATAGACAATCCATCATAAGAACTGATTCAAAGTCTCCGAGATGTCCATTGGTCCCCTTTCTTTCATGACTGCTCTTTTGGCAGGACGATCTCCCTTTTCAGGTGGCTCTGTTCTCTTCTTCTCCCTTGCACGTTGCTGCTTCGCGATATCAAGCTTTTGCTTTACCGGATTTCGAGAAAACAATACAATTGATTTTGCATTGTAGCGGGAGCGGACAACAACCCTGTCTCTTTTACTGTGGCTGACAGTTGGGAGTTTGAACTCCAGAATCGGGAGATTCGTTGATAGGGATGATGGTCTTCTGGAATGCTCGTCCTCGGGTGTCTGGAGACTGGACTGATACACATGATGCAAGGCCAAGAGATTATCATCGATTGTTTTTGACGTTCCGTGTGTTTCCCAAAACCAATCGAGTCTGCAGGCCGACCATCCTTTTATGGGAATGACACCATTTGCGGGCTTATCGTGTTTTTGAATCGATTCTGCGATCTTCTTACACTCGTATGCAACGACGAGCTGAAGCTCGGGCAGTTCGCGCAGAGCCCCCAGTGCCGCAACGGTTATATCGTGTTGGTGGTAGAACCTGAGAATGCGGAGGTGCTGTAGTGCTTCGGATTCAATCCAACCACGCACAAATCCATCTTGCAAGGGAAGACCATCGTTGTTAACGCCCACTGGATCCAGCGAGGCATGGCTCGATGTGTATGGCTCACTGTGGACGTCCAGGGCCACCAGATTCTTAATGTTTGGTATAGTAGTCAGGTCTGTGGCAGTGCAGTGTGTGGTTGCAATCGTCAATATTGCACGCCAGCGAAAGTCTTCGCTGTTGAGAATACCCATGTAGTCTCTCAGTGGCTTTTTGGGACAGCCAGCATTGAGGCAGTAGTAAGGGCTAGCCTTGTAGAATTGTGCAGGATAAACGCTGGCCATTATTTTCCACATGTGCAGTGTCTGCTTGTTGCTATATAGACTGTCAGATTTGAACGGACAGATTTGAGAATCAGCTTAGAGAGCTTAAAAAACTCCCGATATTACTTACCACCTTTTCAGGGCATTCCAAAGATATTCTGCCAGATACCAGTGAACGTATTCAAATAACTCAGGCTTCAGTGCCGACTGATCTCGCAGTAGTGCTTTCATTGCTGCATGCTTGAGTGATCCAGATCCTCTATCATTGGTTGTCTCCCATCCATGGGGCAAAAAAGGAATCTCATGATACCATGTTGGACCGAGGCGTAGGATCCCTGGGGGCTGGTTGTCTTCAAGGATGATGGACATCACGGAACAGAATCATGGCCAGAACGAGCACAGATTCAGTGAGAGGTTGCAGTATGGTTTTCTAGCAATATCCATGAATTAATCTATAGGGAAAGATGGTGTCTTCCCAAAATCAGACATCAAATTTTGAAGTTGGACGCGTGTTTGGAGTCGAAGCGCGACTGATTTGATACATGCACGTGACCCCGTCTTATACAGACCATTGTAGATCCACAGGTTTTTAGGCCAGCGGGATTTTGGTTTTACTCCCATCGAATTCTCGAATCATTCAAAGAAATTGCCTTGGATTCTTCGGCTCACTATCTTGATTCTATTATATTTTGATCATGGCTGCTCCTACCTTTCTAGCTAAGCACCCTGCTTATCTCCGTTACGTTCGTGAAGTTGCTTCTGGGGAACTTGTGATGCCGGAATACGAAAGGGCAGGTGCATTCAAGTTGCCTTGATAAATGGGGTCATATAGAAGAAGAAGGGCTGACCAAGGATATATACAAAATAGGATGAGAACAACCTAGTGATTATCCAGGTTGGCGAGCAATATTGTCGTTATCCAGGGTGCACTGCCAGCGATGTGAGGAGACCAGATCCTAAGCGCCTCACCGATACACACCGATCTATCATATATCTATAAGGATTGTTTGGCTTATCGTTCTTAGCATCCTTACCTGACTGGAAACTTGTGGGAGCATGTTGGCCGTCACAGTGAAGACCTGCGAGTTGCCGAGGGTGTCTTGGGTCGGATCAGTTACATTGAACAGGAAAAAGTTCGAGGTAAGCTGTATAGCCTGTTTACTTCACAAAATACACACCTAATCGACAGAATGTTTAGCTTGGTACAATTCTCTCTTTCCTTCGGTCCCCGATTCAGCCCCGTCCTCAACCTCCCCCTCAGTCACCAATCGCAATGCCGGTCGCAATCCTCGTCGCAATTTCCGTCGCAATAACAATCGCAATGTCCATACCAAGATTGATCCAAATGCCTGAAGAGTACGGGGTATATTGTATACAATGTATAGACTGGATGGGGT
>PKQL01001142.1:0-10060 GCA_002916455.1 Penicillium sp. CF05
CCCCCCCCCTGCCTGAAAAATCAGTCACCGCCTTCCTAATCTGATGCGACACTACCTCAACACCTATAKCTGCCTACCGCCTTCCTCACCGCCTTCGWGATTTTACACCGCTTTAGTCGCAAACTCCCCYATATACTATARGACGACAGYAGATACCTRCAATTTGTATGCAAACTCATAGTAAAAACAAGTCATTTTAGTCCTATATATGTTGTAGGACTCGAGCAGTAAACAATCTGATAATACAATTCTGGTTTACATACATTAACCTGCCTTCTTCTAACCCATTTTTCCATCCACATCTACATCAAATCCATCAGTTTTAAACGCTTTTTTCATCATTCCAGCTATCGAAATGGCTTCTCTAGGCCTGTCATACCTTGAATCATCCGATTCGGACCCTGAGATAGTCCCCGAGTCTCCACCCGCAATGCCAAGCACCTAGTCGTGCACCCAGCCAATCACTATAACAACCACCGAGGCGAGTCCCCTGCCAAGCACCGCTATACCCCTCCCACCTCTCGACGAGGCGTACGAGATAGCAGAGGCCGGAATTGCTGCAATTAATAGCCATAGCCGTGTATATGGCTATGCGGTCTTATCTCTTCGCTTAAAATTTATAAAAAAAGGCGTGAGAAAGACCTTCCGGCTATGCTGCGACCGTGGTCAGACTGAACGAATCCGCCACGATAACGCTCCTAAGAGGAAACGCCAGACTACGACGCTTACAAATCAATGCCCCTTTCGAATTTCACTTCGGCTCTAGCATGAGACACAAACCTGGCGTACTATAGTGGAGAATCTATCTCATAACCATGGTCTATCTCCTATATCAACACACCTAGTTCTTCGGAGCTAGGAGCTCTCTACGAAAAAGGACGATATCCAAAGGCAGTTAGCGCAAGGTCTTAATACTCGTCATATCCTTACCGGCATTCGTAAGGATGATCCTAGGTCATCTCTGATTCCCTAGGATATCTATAACCTCCGGAGGAAGCTTCATGTGGAATTCCTCGCTGGCCGGACACCGCTTCAAGCTCTCTTAATAGAGCTTCCGAAAGACGGCGAGTGGATTTTTAGGTACGAGGTTAACGATGATAATCATGTCTCTATGTTATTCTGTATATATAAGACAAGCGTCGCAATGCTAAAGATTAACCCATGGGTTATCTCAATAGACTATACGTACAAGACCAACCGGTTCGGCCTTCCACTACTTGATATCGTCGGCTTTGCTGCTACTGGATCTAGCTTCTTTATTGGATTCGCTTTTCTTAGGGATGAGAAGGACGATACCTACGAAGTTGTCCTAAGCTGTCTCGCCGACGTTTACCATTCCCTCGGCCTCGAGCTCCCCCGGACGATCATTACTGATAAAGAAGACGCGCTAATCAATGCGATTGAGGCTGTTTTACCTTCTACAAAGAATATGATCTGTATCTGGCATATCAATATGTGCCTTTTGAAAAAGGCTCGGCCACTTCTATTAGAACAGGTCGCAAAAGCCCAGAGAGAGTTGGATACCCAGGATACCTAGGATACCCAGGATACCCAGGATACCTAAAGGAAGACAAAAGCTCAGATAGCTAATGAACTACGCCAGAAGGTTGACGATGCCTGGAAAAAAATGCTTAAGCGGTGGAACCGTATTGTGTACGTTACTACCTTTGAAGATATGAATCGCTAATGGGAGTTCTTTAAAGAGAGCTACAAAGATCCAATTTTCCAACCTCTGCTTGAGTATATCTAGGATGAATGGCTCGACGACTGTCCTAAGCGATTTCTCCATTGTTACACTGCTTAATACCTTCATCTCAATGAGATCTCAACTTCCCGTATAGAGTCAGCTCACTGGATGTGTGATCCCAGAAGCCCCTTTTTTCTTATGTAAACATGTCTGTTCCTACCGCACGGTCCCCTGCGGTACCGTTTCTGCACTTATGTACACTATCGTTTCCGTATTCCACTATACTTAGTCGTTGGATACCCTAACTCAATGAAAACTATGCGATCTTATTTGAATCTCATCTAGTAGCATGTCGGTATAGGCCACCTCCTACGGTCGGCCTAGGGAGGCACGAGACGGCATCGTCTATATCTATACAGATAGAGACGATGCTAACCCTCTCTCGTCCTATCCCGACAACGATCCTACGGACCTAGAAAGCTAGGTTAGAAGGTTTATAGAACACCTCATTTTCACCCTTCTTCCCCCCGACTCTACCGGAATATAGAAGCCCGAGAAAAGGGGGGAGATTAGCGATATACGGGACGGATCCTTTAATAAGAAACCGCGTAATCCACGAAAACCAAAAGTGGACCCGTTCGGAGCCGTATAGATAAGAAGGGGCACGAAATCCTAATAAGATATATCATATCTAGTGGAGATATAAACCCGTAAACACCCGGCCGAAGCCGGATAACCTAGCAAGATCCGTATCTAGGCGCTATTAAAAAAGACTAATAGCCTCCTAACCTAATAAGAGGAACGACGAAATCTCCTTTCACCCTTCCTCTAAGAAAGAAATCACCTCCGCCCGGAACTAACTATATCTAAACAAACCTCTTAGGGAGCCACCGAGGCCCAATTCCGAGCTAGTCTCCCCGCGGAAGTTAATATAGCCCTTAACCTCCTAGACGCGGAAGAACGGAACGTCTTCTTGCACATGTACTCTAGGATAGACCCCTAGTAGGTCAACCCCTTAGTTAAACGGGCCGCTAATAGGGTTTAGGCCCTCTAGGCGGAGCGAGCCGAGTCTGCACGGCTCGCCGCTACCCTTGCCGTAACTATAACTCCGCCCCTAGGGCTAAACTTCCCCTCTAGCGGGGAATAATCATTTCCGAGCACGTCCGCGAGGCCACTAATATCTACGGCCGGCGCCTTCTAGGCTATAGATAAAGACACTCGTAAGAGGTTCCTAAATGACCTATAGGCTATTATAAACTACGACGGCGCTATCCTTAACGACGCCGCCCGTAAATAGACGCGCGACTATAATCGGTATTTCTCGGAGCTATCTAAGCTTACCGGGTATAATTCCCCTAACGAAGCAAAGATACTCTATACCTTAGGAAAGCTTATAAAGATCGTACGGTAACGATTAGAGTAGCGCGAGAAACACCACAACCTACTCGGCACCGAGAACTTCCTAATATAGGCCGCCTTTAAGGAATGGCTCGAGTGGGAATTCGTAGAACACCTTTCTACTAAGAAGCTCTACGAGCGTTACGAAACGCTTAAATAAGGCAATTAATCGGTCTAAGAATATACCGCTAATCTCTAACAAGTTATCTCCGATCTCGATTAGGACGTCCCGGATCCGATACTTATCTAACGTTTTATTATAGGTACGAAAGCCACGTACCGTGCTAAATAGGCCGAAGAACGGGATCCACTAAAGATAATTAAGGATATTATCTTCCGTTTCGCCTAGTATAAGTAGGGCCGAGCTATCGCTAAGAAATATAAAGGTTCTACGACGCGGCACCCCGATACTATAGACGTCGACACTACTATTAACTCGATAGAAATATGTCCTAGGCGGACATCTATAGGCCTAAAAGAAACCTATAAATGCCATAACTATAGGAAACGGGGACACCTAGCTCGCGCCTATAGAAAACCGAAAATAGAAGAAACTAAGTAGAAATAAAAGGCCGCGTTTAAGCGCTACTATCAGCCGTCGAAAAACTAGTGCGGCCGCACGACGTGGAAGCCCTTGTCGGCCGCCTCTAAGAGGCTCCTAAACCGCTATAGCTTAACGTAGACGATATTCTCGACCCCTATTATCCTAAGAATTCCTATACACGCATCTAGCGGGAACCCCCTCCGCGCCGATTGTCGCGGAGGAAGAACTAATAGGAGGGAACCTCTCACCTATTAGCTTCCTTAAACGTCCTTAGCGACGCTCTAACGTTTTACTAGGGAAAGATCCACGCGGGAGACGCTAACCTAGTGCGTGTCCGTATACTCCTTGATAGTGGAGCAAGCGACACCTTTATCTCCCTATATATCCTTAAGAAGCTTGGCCGGCAGATACGGGTACGATAACCCTAGACCCCGTTACTAGTCACTATTATAAACGGCGAGCGGCTAGAAACGAGTGGCTATATAATCCTTACGGTTAGAATTAGCGACTAGGCGGGACGAATCAAGGCCTAGATCCTATAGATAGAATACGATATAATCCTTAGCCGCGATTTTCTCTAAACTAAGAACCCCTATATTAACTAGCGCACCTCTATTATAACCCTTACGGATCATAACCGCTATACCTACGCTATCCACCCTATAAACAACTCCCAGACGATTATAAGAGGTAGTGCATACGCTAATATGATCTCGGCGAAGTAAATACGTCGGCTCCTATAGAAGGCGAGAAGCGAAGCCTACCTCTTTACGGTTCGCCCGACTAATTATAGGCCTAAAGACGAGGAGCCGGGACCGCTAGCACACGACGACCCCGGGATCTAACGGATCCTTATAAGATATAAGGATTCGTTCCGTGTAGAACTCCCGACGGCACTACCCCTAAAGTGTAATATAGCGCACAAGATCGATACGGGTATATATACGCCCGTTAATATTAACGTATATAGACTTTCGGCTAAGAAACTCGACGAATAAGCCTAATAAGTCGAGGACCTAATTAATAAAGGCCTGATCCGCGAGTCTAATAGCGCGTAGGGTTTCCTAGTGGTATTTGCCTAGAAGCTATATAGACGGTGGCGAATGTGTATCGACTACCGAGCCCTTAATAATATAATAGCGAATGTTACGATCTGATGTCACATGCCAGATCACATGTCATTGATTAGTTTGCTTTCTTCTTTGTTTGCCTTAAGCGAGCAAGGACAGGGTTTGCATGGTTTGCATAGATCTCTGGTTTGATTAGCTTTCTCAGAGAGCTCGCCAGATCTTGCTTTCCTTTCTCTCTTTCTCTCCCTGTCTTTAGTATTCTCGTTGGAATGCACTCTCTTGCTTTGCTCTTGCTTTGCTCGTAGATCTGGCTCGTCACATTATACTAAAGACCCTCTCTGCAAAGGCCTGTAGATGAGAATCGGCATTCGCTCGGGACATTTAGTAAGCTAAGCGCGAGAGACTGTCTGGACCCTCCTTCTTATCAAGACTCTACCCCCGGATTTCCTCCCCGGATTTTTCTTCTTCTCCACTTTTCTCAGGCAAAGGTGCCAGTGTAAGATTTTTCACCTCGCTACCTCCCTAGATCCTATCGTTAAAATGGATCCCATTTAACAGCTTCGTTTAGAGCTCCGCGCAGAATTTTCCTCCACTATCGATAACCTTCGAGATGAAATTCAGAGCCTATAGCATGCTCTCTAGCAAGCTTCATCTATAACACAACCCCTCTCGTCGAAACGTCCTAAATCCTCTCTCCCTGATCTAGAGAAATTTACCGGTCTCGTAGTGAAATACGATACGTGGGATGCCGCAATTCGTGCTAAGCTCGCAATCGACGGACCCGCCATAGGAGATTCTACAGCTCAGTTTTACTACGTCTATCTCAATCTCGCTAGTCAAGTTTAGGCTATGGTTCTACCTCAGCTTACCGCCGCGCGTGACTCTGGTATTCACGATTACAATACCATTCTCGACTCTCTTCGTCGTGTGTACGACAATCCGAATAAGATTCAAGAAGCCGAGGACCGTCTCCTTTCGATTAAGTAGTCTCCCGAAGAATCCCTCGCAGCTTATATCGCTAAGTTTAAACGTGTTCTCTACGAAGTAAAAGGATAAGATTGGCCCGACGTTACAAAGATCTCCACCTTTCGTAAAGGTCTTTAAGCCTTACTTCGAAACCGCCTTTCGCAGCAATTGAACCTTCCCCGTACATATATAGAGTTTGTTAGTATCGTACAGCAGCTCGCCGGCTATTCTTTCTCTACCACATATTCGAATTCAAGCACGCACACGACAGCTTCTTCGAATACATATAATAACGATCGGATGGATCTTTCCACTTTTAGCACGGATATTGCTACTCTCGAGTCCGGTGATACTTTCGATTATGATGCCGCTATTGCCAGTCTTCGTGTATCTAGGGGCTAGATGGATTTTCACACCGGGGTTATGTTACGATCTGATGTCACATGCCAGATCACATGTCATTGATTAGTTTGCTTTCTTCTTTGTTTGCCTTAAGCGAGCAAGGACAGGGTTTGCATGGTTTGTATAGATCTCTGGTTTGATTAGCTTTCTCAGAGAGCTCGCCAGATCTTGCTTTCCTTTCTCTCTTTCTCTCCCTGTCTTTAGTATTCTCGTTGGAATGCACTCTCTTGCTTTGCTCTTGCTTTGCTCGTAGATCTGGCTCGTCACAGCGAAGAACGGATATCCGCTCCCACGAATCTAAGACCTACTAGATATCGTTAGAAATGTACAGGTCCTCTCTAAGATCGACCTCACGGCCGGATACTAGCAGATCCGTATAGGAGAGCACTCTATTAAGAAAACCGCGTTTAACACGATCTAGGGCAAATACGAATGGCTCGCTATACCGTTTAGGCTGTATAACGCCCCCGCGACTTTCTAATCGGTTATAAATAATACCTTACGTCCTCTCCTCGGCCGTAACGTGGTGGTTTACCTCGACGACATCCTTATCTTCTCGGCGTCACTCGAAGAACACCGGAAACACGTCGAAAAGGTCCTAGCGCTCTTAGACGAATAGCGACTATACGTATCGTCCTCGAAATATATATTTACGACTCGTGAACTAGAGTTCTATAGCTATATTATCGGAAACGGAACTATACGGCCTCTCCCGGCTAAAGTCGAGGCCGTATAAGTATAGCCACGACCTAAAACTGTCTACGACGTTCGCCAATTCCTTAGACTAGCTATATATTACCGTCGGTTTATTCACGACTTCTCGAAGGTTTACGTACCGCTCTATAAACTCCTAAAAGAGAGTGATAGCGCCCTCCGGAAGTAGCGTTTCCGCCCGATCGTCTAGATAGAGGCTTATAAGAGCGCCTTCCGGAARGTGAAGGACCTTCTCGCCTCCGCCCCGGTCCTAAAATAGCCTAACCGGGATAAGCTATACGTTATCGAGATAGACGCCTCCGAATAGGCTCTTAGAATGGTCCTTATATAAGCGGACGACGATAGGAAACTACACCCGGTTGTATATAACGGCCGTAAACTCTATAGCGCCGAGCTAAACTACCCCGTGTACGAGAAGGAGCTCCTAGCTATTAAAGAAGCTATCCGCACGTGGGATAGGTATATCGATAGGGATAGGTTCGAGACTATTATTATCACCGATAACGTATACTTATAGTACTTAAACACCACGAGAGAATATAGCAAGCGTCTCGTACGCTAGGTCGCCGAGTTCTAACAATATCGGCTAAACATCCGCTACCGAAAAGGCTTAGAGAATATAGTGGCGGACGCTATCAGCCGTTGTCTAGACCTAATCGGAACCACCCTAGCTAATATAAGCCTCGAGCGGCCTATTAGGGACGGCTACCTCGCGATTATAACGGCCGTACACGGAATCCCTAAGGAGGACTAGCTCGCAGCCACGATCCAGTTCCTAGAGGATGGTATAGAACTAGAAGACGCCGCCACTAAACGAGCTATAAAGAAATACGCCTATTAACTCAGCCTCTAAAACACGTATATATTTATATAGGCCTCCCTAGGGGAGAATCGACACTTGATCTTCATATATAAGGACGGTATCGTGTCCCCGTACCTAGAACCCCCGTTTCGAGCCGAACTTCTCTAGAAGGCCTATCACGACTTCGGCCACCTCGGCTTCCCGGGCCTTAACGGTATCGTTCGCCCCTAAGGATAGTGGCTATTAATCCGAGCAGATATAGAAGAATCGGTACGAAATTACCCGAATTACTAAGTATCGTAGGGATCCCGAAAAGGCCTTAAACGGGAGGCAGCCTAGTATATAGTGACGAGCGGCATCCGCCCGTTTAAACGATAGGGTATCGACCTTATCGGGCCTCTCCTAGCTACGCCGAATAGAAACCGTTAGATTATCACGGCGATCGACTACGTAACTAGCTAGCCGGTCACCTAGGCGGTCCCGGACGCCACCGAGGAAACACTCGCGGAATTTCTATTCCGCGACCTATACGTATATTACGGTGCGTTTAATAAGTTGATCTCCGATAATAGAACGAACCTCCTATCCGGAGCTATACGACACTTTATAGGCTTACTTAGAGCCCGCTATAAGACGACTACTCCCTATCACCCCCGTACTAATAGGAAGGTAGAGAATTTTAACGGTTTAATTAGTCGTATACTCACGAAATACCTTATAGGTAAGCCTATAAGGCTATAGGATGAATATCTCACGAAAGCATTATTCGCCGCTTATATACGGGAGCATACTATTATAAGAAAGAGTCCGTATTTCCTAGTCTATAGTGTATATCCCCGTATTATCGCCGGTGAGGATGGCCTACTAGACGGCTAGGTCTACACTAATAGGGACGAGTAGATTTAGTAGCTTATAGATGCCCGCTTAAAAGCGAACGAGCTCCTACTCGTCTATACGATAAAGAAATAGAAAATCCGGGACTTAGCGGTCACGAAGACGAGCTTTAAAACCGACGATTAGGTCCTAGTGCGAAATGAGTCGAAATAGAAGTTCGAAAGTACGTGGTTCGGGCCGTATAAAGTTATATAGGCCTATCCACTCGGGACATACGCCCTTATAGAGCTAAGCGGGCGTGTCCTCCGAAACCTTATCAATAGTGCGAGGCTAACGGATATAAACGTCGGCGATGATCCTAGCTTATAGGCCTCGCCGGCTAGCCGCTCGGCTCTATAGAGAGCCGGGTAAAAGATCGGCCGCCCCGAAGAACTACGTAAGATCCTCGATAAGGTTAAGCCCCCTCCGCCGATATACGCGGACCTTTCTACGTTTACCCGGGAAGAATAGTAAGAATTTAAGCGCTTAGGAGCCCGTACAGAATTCTTAGGGGAGGAAGTTATAGCTAAACGTGTTATTATAAAGATAAGAGTAGCCGCGCGTAAGAGGCAGAAGAAAGAAACTACTAATAAAGCACCCGAGTAGGGCCCGCTAGGTGCTAACGAGTAGGACTCGGAAGCAAACGACTACGAATCTAAGGATTCACAAATATACGAATCCGATAGGTATAAATCGGTAGAGGACGCTCACTATAAGCCTAAATAAGGCTTAGACCGACTATCACGCCTATTTATAGTCGTTATTCTACCCCTATCTAGAGAGATCTAAGAGCTTACAGCTATATAAAGCTAAAAAGTGGAGAAACAGATTACATTTCCGGCTTTAAAATGCCGAAGGAGCCGCCTAAAAGGGGTAGGGCTTAAGAGAAACTTACGAAAACCGTATGAACGGAGGCAGAAGACCTTAGGAACACGCTTAAACGTATAAACGGGGGCATAAGGGCCCTAACAAGAACTAATAAAAAGTAGAAAAAAGGGTATAAGGCCCGAAAAACAACCTTAGAAGACTATCTAACTCCGCACCGGACTACTAATCTTACCTCCTACGATTAAGGAGATCACCCGAGTCCGAACTCTCGTTATCGGATGTCTCCCCCTTATTATTAGAGCCGTCCGAAGCTATAATCTATCCCTTTACAACCCCTAGAGCCTTTATCGCGTTATAATCATACTTAACGCGCTTCCGCATATCCTCTAAGCGCTTAAAGATATCCTTAAACCACTTAGAATCTTCCGTACGGTAGATCTTCGGCTAGTCGAGAGGAGTCGTATATAGCACACTATCGAAAGCCGGTCCCGAACGGGGCTAGGCGTATACCGACTTAGGAGGATTAGGAGTATCCTTAGTACGCTTCCTCTTTATACCGCCCTTATCTTTACCACCGGGAGCGTCTATAGCCGCGCGCTTCTTCTTTACACCGCCCTTGTCCTTACTAACGGGAGTGTTTATAGCCGCGCGCTTCCTCGTAGACTTAGAGGGAGTGGTAGGAGCCCTACCGGCCTTAACTAGAGCTAGGGGAGCCTCGGCAGCCTTTCCCTTTCCCTTATCGGTTCCCTTCTTATCCGTGCGAGATGATCTATCGG
>PKQL01000116.1:0-62791 GCA_002916455.1 Penicillium sp. CF05
TTCAACTTCCTTCTCTCTTTCTTCATTTTACAAATCTTCAAATCTCCAAAGTCTTGGAATCCACATCGGAAAAAGCCCATCTTACCTCCAAGGTTGTGCAACATCGGTTCATCCGTTTCCGTGACTAACAGCTTGGTGTTTTTTTTTTTCTTCCMCGCCCACTCTTTGAGGGAGCCCTAAAACTTGCCCTCTGAACACTTCTGTTGAGGGCCTTTTTTTTTTTTTTTTYTTTTTTACCAAGGAGAAGCCCTTTGATTTTTAATTTCGGTAGACATATTTTTTTTTTTGTGTTTCAACCTGCTCCAAGGTACTCCACTAGTCACTGTACACTTAGGGCCCTTTATAGAGGGCCTAAATCCTCTTCACCATGACCTCTATTACTCCTGCCCCTTCGCAGCCCAAGCCGGCCTTCCCGCGACTTTCTTCAATTCCCTGTGGTGATCACTTCCATTCACGCGACTCGTCCCCCTCACCCTGCAGTACCCCAGACGGGTCCAGGTCGAGCAGCCAGCGTCGCCCCTCATTCGGTTCTATCAAGGAAGACACGGAGGACGGTACGTACCGGCAATGTGCGAATCCGGGCTGGAGGCTGACGTGATGGGTAATCTAGGAATTGCGCAATCCTTTGTGGACACCCAGCAAGCACCATCTCCCAAAGAGCAAGACCAACAGCGCAAGGTTGAGCGCCCCTTCCAGATGCAACAGACCCCGGACTTCTGCTGTCCTTGTGGTGGATTCCTCGGGTGGAAGCAGATTCGATTGGGCGGGAAGAGTTTGAGCCGCAGCTACAGCGATCTCCGTGGACTCGGAAACCTACAAGCAAAGGGATGGGCATGGGAGGCCCAGGAACCCGAGAAAATGGAGCTTCTCCCTCCCAAGGTCCCGGAGGCGGAGGTTCTGCAGCAGACCCCTCCCGGTACATCGGCTTTGGAGAGGCTCCCTCCAGAGGTTCTTGGTAAGCAGTCGCACCTGCCATTCTTGCTTCATGTGCTAACTCCTGGTAGACCAGATCATCTCTAACCTTGCCATCGATCTTCCACCAAATGGCTACGCCCCTCGAAATGTGGATTTGGTCTCGTGCCTGCTTACTTCCCACACGTTGCACGCTGCTACTTTGGGTGTCTTGTACAGGAACATGACTTTCCCACACTCCATTATTTTCTCCAAGGCACTTAACCATATGTCGCAGTATCCGGCTTTGGGGACATTGGTGCGCCGTCTGGACTTCTCGCACTTCACATCCGTCGGTCTGGGTCGCACTAAGCAGATGAACGCTGAAATCCAGAACCTGACCTCTAGGACCCTCTTGCAGTGCTTGGAACTTCTACCCAACTTGAAGGAATGCCTGCTCCAGGAACACCTGGAAGGCGACATTAGTGTGGATGTGATCCGGAAGCTCTTCATGGGGCTGCCGAACTTGCGCGCCGTGGATTTCTGCGGTTGCTCGACTCAGGCATTCTCTGGGGTTTTCCAGGAGGCCTTGGTCGGTGGGCCTGCGCTGTCCATGACCTTGCCCAGCCTGAAGCGGCTCTCACTTCACGAATGCAGCACTATCCCTGCCCCTATGTTCGACTATCTCCTCCCGCGATTGGTCAATTTGACGCACCTCGACCTTACGCACACCCAAGTTAACGATTCAGCTCTCGTCGCCATCCCCGAGACTGCCCGTATCTCGCATTTGAGCTTGTCCCGATGCACTCGCCTCCGCCCCTGCGCCCTGGTTAAATTCCTCACCACCCACGCCTCGGTCAACGAGTCCCTCGTTTATTTGAACTTATTGACGGATCCGACGCGCTTCCGTCTTCTAGAAGAGACCGATGTGTCTGCTCTGCTTCCGAACCTTCCTGATACTCTCCGCTCCCTCAACCTGGGTGGAGCTAAGGTCACCTCGGACCATGTACCACACCTGGTACCTCTGACCAAACACTTGGAAGAGCTGGGTCTTAGCTCTGCGGATCTCTCAGTCACGGATGTAAACTCGTTTTTCGGTCGGTACCGCAACCCAGCAACGGGAGTCGAAATCGATGCCCCCAGCACTCTCTGCTACCTCGATCTTGCCAAGGTGCCGCAGATGACCATCGGTGCCATTTTCAACACCAGCACTTGTTTGCTGCTCTCGAACCAAAGCTACCCCTTGCAGGTCGTTGAGTTCAGTGACAAGATTATCACCCCGCTGCGTGAGCGTGCCAAGACCCAGCGTGTATCCGTTGGCTGGACTGTGCGAGACCTCGGCCGTCGTGGCTGGTACGTTCGCGAACCAGCCTCCATGCCCCATGAACCCCTTGACGATGGTGCCCGTTACTGGAAGATGGGCGCGCGCTGGTGGGGTATGCGCAAGATCCCCATGGCCGTCGGTGAGGTCGGTGGCCTCTACGGCCACTACATGTTCAAAAAATGATCTACTATGAGCGTTCTACTTTCGAAAAAAAAAAAGCGTTTGGATGGATCGTTTTTCACTTTTGCTAATACCCTTGATTTGATATCCTTCATTTTCACGGCTTGCGTTTCATTGGAGGGGTATTGCTTCTTATTGCTAATTGCTTTTTCTTTTCTTTTCTTTTCTTTTCTTTTTTTTTTTTGACGATCATGAATGATGATATCCGGTCTATGCATGGCGGCGCGCAACATGGTTTACGAATTTCGGCATTCTGGCTCCTGGCTTCGGGTTCGTGCTCTCGGTCGCGTTTTGTCTTTTGGTTTTGCATAGCATTGGGATCTATCTCTTCAGCGGTTTCTGGTTTTCTTTTTTCTCTTTCATATCACTGGCTTCATATGGCGTTACTGTATCTATCTGGATCTTTACTACTCTGCTCATAAATACCTACTTAGTCTCTACTCCGTTTTTCTAATAAGCTGTTTCGTAGACTCGGTCTGACATAGCCTTGTGCCTGCCCCGGGAAGGTGCTGTCTGTTGAGTGTGATCAATTAGGAAGATGCACCAATGCTGGCTCTACCCATACATCTCCCTATTTCTTCTGCTTTCACTCTTCCTTTGAGCCACCAGCAAAGTCACCCATCTGTCACTAGTGTTTTTATCTATCTACAAACAGCAGAATCATTCACGAATCAATAGTCCAATTCACGTAGCTGTCTGTTCTTCCTCCATTGCTTCAGGTCAAAAGTACCCTCCCGAAGCTCATCCTGTCGACCATTCCACATGAAAGAAACTCCCTCGATGGTTTTCTCGGTGCTACTGTCATTATTTAGAACGTTGATCAAGCAAGCTCGAAGACAATATTTATCCGTTTCGTAGGCGGCAAGTCGATCAAGTTGCGTCGGCGATAAGAGGCCACACACTATTCCATCGACTGGATGAAGCGGTTTATCGAGGAGAGCAGGGTATTGGCCCCAAAGTTTGATTTCGTACCCAATAATCCTTGCAGGGCGCATTATAGGTAGTGGTTTTGACGATCCTAAGACTTTAGATAATATATCTGGATCCATTAATGTCCCGTAGAGAAAGCAATATTCGTCTCGGATAGGGTCTTGAGGCCAGGCATTCTCGGTAGAATTGTCAGACGAGGGTAATAACAACGGCCTTGGCGGGTCTGCTGAGGCGTTGGCGCGAATGAATTTGCGGACCATAGGGGACGGCCGGGTGTTAGGGCGCATTATGCCAATGTAGATCTCGATAGGGCGAGGATCAAGGAAAGCGAAGGATGATGAGAGGGAGGGGAAAGAAGGAGATGGAGGGTTGGTATATGTATGTGTGTATATACCCGTCTTGGGACCCCATCCGCAGCCTAACTCGTAAGATTACATCATCCTAGTACACTGTATGCGCGTGTGCACTCAGTGAGAAAAAGGCGGCAAGGCCTGAGCACTAAAGCAGAAAGGGAAATCCAAGAAGTGGCAGAGGAAATCAAGTACATACCACTACAGTCCCAAATAGGCAACCACCTGGCGACAACCTTCCAGGGCTCGCGTCCCTTCTTCATCAGCTCTCTTCATCACCACCACCCCATCTTTTCATCAACTATCTCACATCCCCAAATCTCCTTGACTCTTTTGCTTTACCGACCACCGCGCTGAACTGCACCTAGTCTGCCACTCTTCGCAATGGCCCTATCAATGGAACGCTCGGGTGGTAAGTTGTGTTTCCCGTATCAAGTTAACCAAGAAACTCCGGTTTAATCCAACCAAGAGGACCTCTACAAATCTCTCAAAGCACTGAGGTCCCAACCGGAAAATGAAGCATCCCAAAGACTTCGAGTTGAGTCACTCCTCTCCACCGTCCACTTCCAAGCGATGAAGGGACACATGCTCGAGCCATCGCCCCTAGATTTCCAACCTCGCTTTGGGTCTTCTTACATGGGTGTATGTGGTAGTCCTACTAGGGCCCGTGAACATGGACATGGTGAACGTTCTTTTTGGTACGGGGCAGAGGACAAAAGCATCAATTTCCTGGCTGTGATGCGACCCTCAAAGGTTTTGAGTACCAAAACAATTAGCTCAGAGATGATAAGGCTTACGGGTGAGCTTTGTACCATGGCCTTGCACTTCAGTCATTACTAACTAGCCAAAGGTGTGATACGTGCCGAGCAGAGGCGTCTGAAGAAACAGGACCGCATTGCATATGCAGTTGCAACGGATGGTGATCTCTTCAGGTTCTTTCGCATGAGCGAGGAGGGCCAAGTATGTATACTGACATCCATGGATCTTATAGGAGATTACTGGATGCTAACGATATACATAGACGGCTGAAACACAATGCCGGAGCGGAAATTACCACGAAGACACCATTGTGATTCTCATGTCGATCTTTGATGATGCTTTGGTTCCGTCTGGTGCCCGTATGACATCCCCTACAGCACGAGAAGTGACCACCGGTAAGAATTCATTTCGACTTGCGGATTGTGGACGAACTGCCTTTGCCAGGCTTCGATCTCACAGACGAAGCGCAACCCAGGAAAGTACTTATGAACCGGATACTGACCAAGGTCATGAAGAAGAAGAATTCCGCAGAGATCAGAAACGTATGCACGCAATGACCGTGCGTGTGGGCGTGAAAGTCTATATGGATGTGATACAGAAACTGCCGAACCCGCTCAGCGTCAAAGTGGAAGAAAGCACCCTCGGCCTAATCAGGGTGGTGATACTCAAAGCGATAGAGAGGCCATTCAAGGTGATGCAGGCAGGCAATTGTGATCATGGCTTTCCTGGTTATGGGCCGGTATTGATGAGGAACTTCGACGTCGGGCTAAAGAAAGTGCTGGAGGAGGTTGACTTCGTGGACTACAATGATAACCAAAAAGTGCTCAAGCATGCAATTCGGAAGGCAATTCTGGAGGAAGTCAGGCCTGTGTTCGAGGAGATCCTGAACGAGGTGCGCAAGAAGAAGTTGGAGAAGTTTTTCAGGTAGAGGATATCTGGCGATTCATCTGCACATACACCATGGACTTGCAGAACCGCTCAAAAATGATCTACATGAATTTATGGGCCTACCTGGGAACGGATCTGTACTGCAGTTGATTAGTATGTCTGAACCATTTTGTTTCTGTAAACTATCGACCAATATTCCCATTCCCTTTCCGTAGATCTTTTGCCGTATTTGCTCTCTACCTAATATCTCTTTTCTCCTTGAGTCATAAGCAATTGTTATCTATATCCACTCATTTTGTTTACAGAAACTCTCGACCTTAGAGAGCTTTGGCATATTGGTCACTATTGTGTCTGTGTGTGGCCACAAATCCAACTCGCCAAAATCAAGCCAAACAAATAGATAAAAGAACAACATTTAGCATAAATTCAATAGGTCCTTCTCATTTTTACATAGATTAAACCTCTCAAATGAAACTGTAGCTCCGTTCACTTAGGGCTTGGCTGCCAGGTGACGCTTGGCAAACGTCAAACGTCATGTGATGAACCGCAGAAGAGCCGCATTTCTCGTTATTGGTTTCACTTCTGCACGCCCTGTCCATCACGAAGGTCTCAGACCCTCCTTGCTAACTTCTGCCCTTGGGGAATTGCTCATCCCGATGGGTGGATGCGTTATCGCCTTTGAAGACAGTGCAAGCTGTCAAGATACGCGACTATGTCACCGAGCGGAGCGGCCTCTTACAAGAAGAAAGATGGGACCCTAGCTATATCTGCAGATGAGAAGTCTGTCTCATGGAGTCCTGCAGTTGCAGGGGCAGGGAACATGATCACAATACCCGTGATGAACATCACTAGTATGCAGTGACTCCATGGCCGTGTATTCGTCTCTTTGCTGACTCGCGCGACTGCCAGATCTACAGCAGACCCCAGCCTCGAACCCGAAAGTGATGCTCAAAATCTTTGCCCAAACCCCCGATGCGCCCCCCAATAGTACCCCCGATCAATATGTCTTTCAGTTCACGGCTGGAGCAGATGCCCGCCCGCAGGCCGATGTCATCAAAGACACATTGAGTGCTCGGATCAACTCGGCGAAGTCGGCCACACCAACCCAGACACCGGCGCCCAGGGCTGGTTCTGAGGGTCTGTCAGCAGCCATGGCGATTGCGAATGCTGTGACCTCTGCGGGGACATCGAAAGATCCTTTGGACGACGAGAATAAGCTCCGGTCCAACATAGAGCTGCAGCAATCGTTATTAAGATCCGATTCAAATCTGCAGCGAATGTTTTTCGAGGCTCTGCACACAAAACCGGAAGCCTTGTCGTCTGGATCGTTCGTATCACAGTTCTGGTCAACACGACTGCATTTACTGCGTGCGCACGCAATCGAACAGGCCCAAATCCGTGGCTCATACAATGTGCTATCTTCTCTCAGGCCTCGAGTCGAGGATAATGTGACACGGTTGAACATCAGCAAAGAGCAAATCCAGCTCATCTTCTCACAACACCCACTGGTTAAACGTGTGTATGATGAGAATGTGCCGAAACTCAGCGAGCAACAGTTCTGGTCACGATTTTTCCAGAGTCGGCTGTTCAAGAAATTGCGCGGAGAGCGCATTACGGAGGCCGACGCAACCGATACCGTGCTGGACAAATACCTCCGAACGGACGAGGGCGCTAAGGCAGACCGGGACACAAATATCCATCACTTTTTGGATCTGGCTGGCAATGAGCTAAACCACAGTCAGCGTCGCGGAAACCGACCTGACCTAGATATGAGACCATCTGGCGTTGACAAAGTGCCCATTATCCGGACACTGAACAGCCTCAGTGAAAAGATCATGGCCAATGTGGCTCCGGCCGACGGTGATATGAGTGCGCCCATAGGCATCAACGAAGAGGCATGGGAAAAGCTCCAGCTGCAGGACCTTCGCGGAGAAGAAGCGCAAAGTCGCATCACTTTGAATATTCGTGACCAAAGTCGGTTCTTCACTCATGGTCAGGAGGAGGATAAAACCAAGCAATTTGCGAAACAAGATCCGGATCAGCTTCTTCAGACCCTCCGTGCGGAGATCAATCAAAGCCTGCCATCGCAGGGCAATACACAACTGCGCAAGTTGGTGGACCCTGGCGATGACGAAGACGAGGAGATGGAGGATGCACCTGCTAGCCGTCGACCTGTCGGATCATCTGCCGCTCTGCATGATGCGTTTTCTCAGCTCTTGGAAGCACTGCGCGTGCGTTGTGCGCAGATGACCGAGCGAGCAGCATCAGAAACATATGGGCTGTCGATGGCGCTCTTTGACCGCTTGACATTGACACACGCCACAACCACGGAGTTTCTCCACCAGTTCTGGCAGGCGTTTCTATCGGGGAACCCCGACCGCGCGGGGGAGGTCGCGTCCTTAGCAGAGTCTCTTCAGCGAGCAT
The DNA here is from genome assembly GCA_002916455.1 of Penicillium sp. CF05. NCBI lineage: Eukaryota > Fungi > Ascomycota > Eurotiomycetes > Eurotiales > Aspergillaceae > Penicillium > Penicillium sp. CF05. The sequence goes on from PKQL01000116.1 coordinate 7,747, forward strand.
CCGAGCGTATTAAGGCTGTTGCTAATGACGCAGAGGCTGAGCGGAAGGTCGAAGTTGACCGGCTAAAGAAGCAGGCTCGTGACATGTACGAGAGCACCGGGCGAAAATTGCGTGTCAACTTAGAAGGCGTGGAGGGTGGCCAGAAGGTTGTGAACCAACTTCTTGGTCCGACACTTCATGCACTAGAGGTCGCATCGACTCGATATCAAAAAGAATTGGCCGAACAAAAAAGTAAAGAAGCGGCCATAGCTAGTCAAGAGATGGCGGGGACATAGAAGGAAACCACCCTGGTGTTTGATACTGGGGCATAGGGTGTATAATATGAATAATTTTACAAGAGCTTTAAATGTATGACTCGTACGGATAATCCAATATCCCATTAATCTGCATATAAATTGGCATAACTATAAAATGACATAATGTAGAAACCAAAGTCGGCATGCCGATCTTCCCCGGACTTCGGGAATTTCGTGCCATCTGTCCCCTCAACTGCGCTGAACTTCCTCCAACTCTCTCCCCCAACCCGGATGATCCCCAAGCCAGAATCATACTAGACAAGAGAAAGACAAGGGGCATCAAGATGCTCACCTCCGGCCTCACAAATGCGCCCCTCACCAAATCCCTCCTCATCTACACGATCGCCTCGTCGATCGCCCTCTCCCTCTTCGACATAAAACACCTCGCCGTGATCTATGTATCGCCTCATATCTGGCCCTATGCCCAGTTCTGGCGTGCATTGGTGTGGCAAGTCGCCGGCTTCACCAATTCCACCGAGGCCCTCTTCGCCGCAATGCTAGTCTACCATCTACGGGTTGTCGAACGCGCGTGGGGAAAGCGGAAGATAGCGGTTAGTCCTTTTTCATTTTATTGTCCTCGTTCCTGCAGACACGCATAGAAATATGCGACGAAGGAACAGAGCAGCTGGAGGGTTCCCATATGATCTGGAACCCGATTGCTAACATGATCCTGCTCGCCACAGACCTTCCTACTCACCACACTACCCTATACAACTCTTCTCCCGCCAATTCTCCTCGCCCTCCTAATCCGCCCTCTATCCCTAAACAACCTCAATTACCTCCCCTCGGGCCCAACAGCTACCATCTTCGCTCTGCTGGCGCAGTACCACGCCACTATCCCTTACACCTACCGCTACCGCATCGGGTCAACATCCTCCCCCACCACAACAAACACCAACAATACCAGCAATGATCCCTCTAATACCACACAGCCACAGCCAAAACCCCAACCTCCAAGCCTATCCCTCCTCCTCTCCGACAAATCAACCACCTACATCGTCGCGGCCCAGCTAGCCCTCTCCCAGTTCCCCGCAATGCTCCTCCCGTCAGCCGTGGGCTGGATCGTCGGCGTAGCCTGGCGCGCGGAGCTGCTACCGGGTCTGTCGCCGGCTAGCACCGGTTTCCGCGTTCCGGCTTGGGTGGTTGGCGAGCAGGAGCGGAGGGGTTCGGACTCTGGGTCTGGCGGTGCGGAGAGAGAGAGGTATGAGGATCTACGACGGAGACTGGAGGGTGAGGTTGCTTCGGCTTCGGGGTTGGAGGGGTCTGGTGCGCAGGCTCAGAGACGCGCGAGTAGTGCTGAGGCTGGCGCGTTTGTTAATCGATTGACTCGTGATTGGTAGAGTACTTGTTCCTTTGATTGGGCTATCTATGCAGGGCTGGGTTGGACATGTCTATCTGGTATAGATGTACTGCGGATAATTGAGATGGATCATTGGGTTATCTGGGTGCTATTAGACAGCCCGTCTTCAAAAACCTTTCTTCATTCCTTCATCCTCGATCAATTCATGAGCACATGTGGTATCCCCATGAATGTAATTTTCGCTTTCAATTCGTATGTACAATACTACAATACTCAGTGGTTAAAGAGAGAGGTGACTACTAAAACGAGGAGCCAGACCATACCCTCAAATGCGTCAAGTCTGTAATATCAGCTAGCAAGGCCGTATCTACGCCAGAGTATGTGCCAACTGAAAACACCACATAACGCCATATCATCAACGTCTATAACCTTGAATGGGACATGTTACCGCCCATTGCGACTCCGTCTCATATTTTCCTTGCACTCATTACAATACCATTTAACTAATAGAAACTGTTAGTAAACTGGACGATTTCAACAAGGCAAAGAAGACTCTTAACAAGGCAAAGAAGACTCTTACCATTCTTCCCAGGCGGTTTCGTCAAGCCCACACACGACAGATGGAACCATTCACGCGGACAGGCGTCATTATCGCAAGCCACCATCTCGCCGAAACTGATTTCATTACAGTAACAGTAGCGCGGCTCGCCCTCCTCGTCTTCGTCATCGCCCTCGTGTAGCGACTCGTCGTCGGAGGGTATTACAGGCTGTGGGATGGGCTTCTTCTGAGTTCGTTTGGTAGAGGCTGGGTCTCGACTTCGCGTGGGTCGTGCATGTTGACTGGGTTCTGTAAGTGCGGGGAGGATGGGGGTTGATGTCTTGGAATTGCGTCCCTTGATCGTCTCGACCTCGACTGAACCGGCTTTCCCATCCAGATCTTCGCGCTTGGATCCCGCTGGTACGGACGTCCTACCGTTAATATCGCCTTCATAGTCACGGTGTGTATCTGCGAGCTCGCTTTTGACCGGTCCGTCCCGGGTTGTAGATCTGGGATCGGCAATTTTGTCTGTGTAGGGGATAGGGTTAATTGAAAGATCCAGGAGGGGTGGTTGAAGCGGCATACTGTTGCTGGGAAGGTTTGAAGCCGATGATGATGGCCGCGCGCGCGAATTGCTAGGTCCAGAATTCTGCTGCGCTCGTGAAGACTGTGGCCTTGATGTGTTGGGTCCTGGACTGGCAGCACCACGCGGGCCATTGAATGTTCCAATCAAAGGCGACGGGGCCAGAACGGGCGAGGCAGCATTGGAAGCATTGGCCCTAGAACAAGGTTAGCTGGATACGGTAGTGAGCGCAGCGAAATGAGACGTACTTCTTGCGTGCGGCAGCGGCCTGATTAGGGGCGCGAGACCGCTTCTTCTCTGCCGGGTCTTTATTCGCAGCTCTCTGGCTCGTAGCACCGCTAGCAGAGCGCTCCATCGGAACACTAGTTTCTACCGGTAGTGGCCGTTCCACCTTTCGACGCTTGGGTGCAGCGCTCGGGTCAGCCGCATGATCTCCACCTCGAGATTTCGCGTTATTTGTCTTGCGGGCGCCGGAGCTGCGCGTATCTTCATAGTCTGCGTCGGCCTGTGCCCGACGTTGCTTCCGTGCCAGAACAGCATCGCGCCGCGCCTCACTGCGACTAGCAGCTTCGGCCTCTTGAAGCACGTGCGACAGATCCTGTCTTTGCGCTACTGCTTCCCGGCGCGGGCGTTCATTAGTCGCTGCCTTCGCGGTACTCTTGTTGGAGTACGCCCAGTGTGTCAGGCTGCCTAGACGGGCCTCCTCGCTGATCTCGCCTGCAATGTATGGGAACACCGTATCCAGTCGGACAACTTGGCGATCTAATTCCTCGTTCGCATTCGAAATGACGTGGTTCTTCTCATCGGCGGTCATCATCAGGTCTGAGAGACTCTGACGTACACGATCGAAGAGAAGCCGACGGCTTTTGCTCTCAGGGGATTCCGATGACTGAGATAACTCCTGGCGCAAGAGAGACGTTATCAGTAAACGCCCGATGTAGACAATTAGACAAATCGCGGTCGAAACTCACCTTGGGCAAAACATCCTCCCGAATCACACCCCCAATAATAGGCGCCGGGTGGGGAGGATKGGGAACGGGCTGCGACTCGGAGGAGAAATGAAGTAACTGCAGTAAATTTTCCTCGAGAGCCCACGCCTTCGCATCAACTTCCTTGAGAAGAGAGTTGTGGCGACGAAACTCGCGCGGGAGCGCGGTTATCGCATCAGTAAAATGCGTGAGCGCAGGGTAAAAGCCGTGGGGAACAGGGGGCGTGGAAGGAATTTCAGCTGTCGAGCCGCGGCCGAACGCAAAGGACGACCGTCCGATCGTTTTGGAGGTTCGAGACGGGTTTGTACGTGTCTGACGGGCGGACTGTCGGATTCCTTGGCCCGGGGGATTATTGACTGACGATGAGATGGCGGACATGGTGAATGGCATCGTCGGGACTGGGAGCTGCGCCGTTGGAGGGTTGAGATGAGCCTACCTCGATTGAGGAGGGAATAGTAAGTTTCGAAGAACCAATGGTGTTCGGCAACGACCTTGGACCATGTACAATAGTCAACAACTCGAGTAGCGACAGAAGGGTATCGATGCAGGAGAAGCTGCTGCTGAAGTTTGAGTGCGGAGAAGAGTGATTGGCAATCGGATCAGGTGAGATTGCTGCCTGCGGCACCAATCAGGCATCAATTGCTGAATCACTCGAGCACGCGGGTGACGTCATACCTGGAACAATGTCCAGGTGTGCATACAATTAACAGAGTTCATATAGCTACGGGGAATTAGAACAAAATACAAAGAACGCATAGTATAGGTCTTCAAAAGTCAAGGATTCTTTGTATTTTACATATAGAATGGTTTCTAGGTATAGACGGGAACCTTACATTAGGACAACCAAAAGACTGTCCTGGCATAGCCTATGACTATGAACCTAGGACACATCGAAACACACAAAGGAAATCAGTATAATAAAAGAGGTAGTACAACAAGGAATTACACGCTAGGTTCTAAGGAAACCGATGAATATATGACACCCAACTCAATGCAAGTGTCAGTGCAAGATCCCAAGTATCTCATCAACAGAAGTCGAATCAAATCTCTAGGAAGGCGCTTACTCGCCCTTCAGGTGATCCTGGTGAATGGAGAAAGCTTCCTCCAGGAAGTCTTGCTCCTCCTTGAGGTGGACGGCCTTGAGACCAGTGGCGACGGAAGCGCTGCCAGCGCGACCAGCGTACAGGACATGGCGGCGGTTGTGGTGCTCGGTAGCGTTCAGCAGGCTTTCAATACGGGGCTGGGCATAGGACCAGGCACCGGCGTTGAGGGGCTCCTCCTGGCACCAGACGATATCCTTAGCGTTGGGGTAGCTGTCCAGGTTCTCCTTCAGCTGAGCCCAAGGGAAGGGGTGCAACTGCTCAATGCGGGTGATAGCAGTGTTGCGGATACCGTTGGCCTCGCGGTGCTTAGTCAAGGCAGCGTAGACCTGTCCGGAGCACAGAATGACACGCTCGATGTCCTTAGGAGCTTCGATAGCGGTGCCGTGGCCCTGGTCGGGGATGATCCACTGGAAGTGGGAGTCCTCGGCCGTCAGGGCCTCGATGTCAGAGCGCGCAAGGGGGTGACGCAGCAAAGACTTGGAGAAGAAGAGGACCAGAGGCTTGCGGAACTGACGGTGGATTTGGCGACGGAGGATGTGGAACAGGTTGGCAGGGGTGGTCATGCAGGCAATCTGCATGTTGCAGTCCTGGTGCTGACGGTCCAGCTTGTCAGCCTCGGGGTACGCACGGGGCTCTTCGTTGCAAAGCTGGAGCCAACGCTCCATGCGTCCGGAAGAGTGCTCAGGACCCTGGCCATCGTAACCGTGAGGCAGGGACACAACCAGACCAGAACGCTGCAGCCACTTGGATTCACCAGAGGCGATGAACTGATCGATGATACACTGAGCGTTGTTGGCGAAGTCACCGAACTGAGCCTCCCACATCACGAGAGCGTTGGGGGAGGTCAGAGAGTAACCGTACTCGAAGCCGAGACTAGATTATCTGTTAGAATCGTTGTTACGCAAGGAGTTTCAATGCAAAAAAAACTTACCATCCGAACTCACTCAGGGAGGAGTTAGAGATAACGAAGCTTCCCTGCTTGTCACCGATGTTCTTCAGGGGAGTGTAAGTGCGCTCAGTCTGCTGGTCGTGCAGGACGGCGTGGCGCTGAGAGAAGGTACCACGCTCAACATCCTGACCGGAAACACGGACGTGGTAGCCCTCATCAACGAGAGAACCGAAAGCGAGAGCCTCAGCAGTGGCCCAATCAATGTTCTTGCCCTCATCGACGGCCTTCTTGCGTCCGGCCAAGATACGCTTAAGGTTACGGTGGAGCTCGAAGCCCTCGGGAGCACCAGTACCGGAAATCTTGTCAGCAATGTGCTGCAGGGACTTTGCAGGAACGGCAGTAGGCAGGTGGGGCAGGACCTCATTGGCCAGCTCCTTGGGAGACTTGAAGTTGTTCCAGGCGGAAGTCAGCCATTCCTTTCCGGTGGGCTGGTAGTCCTTGCTGCGGTCGAAGCTGTCGCCGAGCATTCCCCAGACCCACTTCTTGTGCTCATCAATGTCCTCCTTAGTGAAGGTACCCTCGGCAATCAGCTTCTCGACGTACTTGTCGAGCTGAGCCTTCTGCTCGGCAATGCGCTTGTACATCAGGGGCTGGGTGAACGAAGGCTGGTCAGTCTCGTTGTGACCCTGCTTACGGTAGCAGACCATGTCAATGACAACGTCACGCTTGAACTCGGCACGCCAGTCAGCAGCGACCTGGCAAACGTAGTTGACAGCCTCAACATCGTCGGCGTTCACGTGGAAGACGGGAGCGTCAATGGACTTGGCAATGTCGGAACAGTAGGGGGTAGACCGGGAGTAACGGGGATCAGTGGTGAAACCAATCTGGTTGTTCACGACAAGGTGGATGGTACCACCGGTCGAGTAGGCTGGAAGAGAGTGGAATCCCATGGTCTCGTAGACAACACCCTGGGCAGCAAAGGCAGCATCACCGTGCAGCAGAACACCCATAGCGGAATCGTAGTTGGTCTCGTCGTCGTTGTAGTGCTGGATGGCACGAGTCTTTCCGAGAACAACGGGGTCCTCAGCCTCGAGGTGAGAGGGGTTGGCAACCAGAGACAGCTGCACCCGCTTACCGGAGGGAGTAGGGCGCTCGAAGTTCATACCCAAGTGGTACTTGACATCACCGGAGCCCTCATCGGAAGGCTCAGTGGAACCAGCAAACTCGCTGAAGATGGACTCATTGGGCTTGCGGACAACGTTGGACAGAACGTTAAGACGACCACGGTGAGGCATACCAATGACGATGTCCTTGATGCCGTAGTCGACGCTACGATCAATCAGGGCCTTCATACCGGGGACCAGGGTCTCGCAACCCTCCAGACCGAAACGCTTGTCGTTGGGGAACTTGGTAGCGAGGAAGGACTCGAAGCTGGAAGACCAAATCAGACGGTCGAGGATGCGGCGCTTGTCGTCAACCGAGTAGTTGTAAGGTTGAGGGATCTCGAAGCGGTCACGGATCCACTCGCAGGGCTTGCGGTCGGGAATGTGGATGTACTCGACACCGTAAGAGCCACAGTAGATCTTCTCGCAGGCAGCGATGATCTCGCGCAGAGTCATCTTCTCGCGGGATTCGGTGATGAAACGCGGCAAGATACCGGGTCCAAGGGCAAACTCCTGGTCCAAGTCACGCTCGGTGAAACCGTAGTGGTCCAACTCGAGCTCCTTGGGCTTGTCGTAGCCAAAGGCCTCAGCCTCTCCGCGAATGCCGAGAGGGTCGATCTTGGCCTTGTGGTGGCCACGGGCCTGGTAGGCGCGGCAGAGCAACTGAACCTTCAAGTGGTTCGTCACGTCAGCACCAGCGGCGAGTCCCTGACCGGGCATGTCTTGGGGGACACCACCGGTAGGGGTGGGGACGAGGGTAGGAGGAGGAGTGAAGGCCTGGGAGATAGGCATCTTACCCTCCTCCATGTTCTTGAAGTAAGTCTGCCACGAGATGTGAACACTCGAGGCATCGTTCTTCCATGCGATGTACATCTCATCGATGTAGTTGGCAGTGCTACCAGTAAGGAAAGAATCGTTGGGGTCCTGTTCACATAATGGCGAGATCGCGCCGTCGCATTAGTCGAATGCCCGTTTGTTTATTTGGATTTTCGGGAACCCAGATCGGATCGCTACCGATTCTGAATATTGTTGGTTGCTTACCACTCCTTGGCTGGGGCCCTCCGCGGGGGCCGCGTAGGACCGAGCACCGTTGAAAGCACGGTCGACAACAGCAAGAGGCCGACGGGCGGTCATGCTGAAGCCGGAGGTTTTTGAAGCGCTGCGAGCGCTAGTGGCGAGGTGGAATGAGCGCCGGCATGATGAGGAGGTCGCACCACGCAGCATACCGCTGTTGGTGGCCTTCAAGGCAGTGTTTCTAAACATTGCGGGATTTTTCTTGGATCAAGGTCCAACGAAGTTTTCGAGAAAAGGGGGAATTGGAAGACAGTAGTTCGAGATTCTGGCCAAATCAGACGTTAAAGAGGCAGATTCACTGTATGTTATACTGTCAGCCTGATATTGCCATGTTGTCATGCAGGTAGCAAACCGGAATACAGAGGAAAGGAAGAGGCGTAAAGTGTACACATACGAATTAAATCACAAAGCAGGTGTCGACTAGTATTGCCGTAGCACCTGTATAGAATCGGGACTCATCAGAGAGCTAAAAGGCTCTAGATAAGAAAACAAAGTGTGGAGGTTAGAGGAAAAATGAAGCGAAAGAGCGCAAAAGGAAGCTGAGAATGACGGGTGTCACGGCATGAGGCTGGTGCGCTGACTCAGCCCGACCTATAGCCGGGCCGGGCTAAGGTGCTCCCAACCTTGGAAGTCTGCAGTGCAGGTCCTCGCACATCGCAGGACCTCGGGAGACTGGCCGAAGAAGTCGCTCTCTCCACAGGACCGGCTAAGGCTTTCGGGCTGGTTTGCGGGAGTTTTCGGCCCAATGGGAACTAAAATGTATTACTATTAATCATAGATCTCCCTCAATTCCCTCATTTACCAATGCCAAGTCTTGTTTTGTCTTGTTTTTGATGAGATCTGCTTGGAATCTGAAATCAATGTTTCATCATTTTACGGTCGGTATTAATATAATATTAATATTAACATCTAAACTATACAACAATTCATGAAATCGTGACATTGCAAAATCGCCGCACAAAGAGCATATGCAGAGAAATAATAGATCATTATATCCAGACAGGGAAATTAGGCATATTACAAGACATTAAGTCGCTGAAGTCCGCTGGCTGGGATTTCTTCGGAATCTGGCCGCCCCGACAACGGCGAAGCAGTACGTGTGTGGCTATCATCGTGGAAATAACCGGCACCATTTGAGGCCCCCTCACCGGAGCTGAAAGGCCGTGGTTCAGAGACTGTTGGGCTTGCTTCGGCACCATTCAAGCTTGCACGCTGAGAGGGCGAGATTGTATGTGGTGGACTACCTGCACTGCTACGCAGGCTACCGTTACTTCCGCCCCAGGCTCCCCGGCGTAACTTCATGAGTGCGCTCAGCGACAATTCATCGTCGAGATTGCCCATGTCAACCAGCTGTGCCAGTCCCGGGCTCGCTAGAGCTGAATTTGGATGTGTACCCCCGTGGGCCTTGACCGAGATCATAGAGTTGCGTGTGCTCCATTCACTTCGTTCGGTGATAGGGGTCAAGCTGGGCTCCTGGAATTTTCCGCGGCTACTGTGGTTCCGTGTTATGCCTTCGACCCGTCGCGGACCAAAGTATCCGCCGTTAGTTGGTTCAGACGCACCGGTGCCGTCTGCATGTGCGTAAAAGCCGAACTCTTGGCCGTAGAAGCCATCGTCATCGTTCTCAAGAGCTTCGGCGTTAGCAGCAGCAACGATTGCATCGTCGAAGTAGGCGTCGTCATTGGCATCGTAGAACTGATCATCGTAGATCTGAGTGTCAAAAACGTCCTCAAAGGCCATGGCATCCGCACCTTGGGTGATCCGGCTGTCGTCGGAAACTAGACCCGGTTGCGAGTCTATTGTCTGCGATGTTTGAGCTGCACTCTCTTGCCCTTGGGATCCTTCGCTCGTGCTGAAAGTCCGGTCAAAGCGCCCACTATAAGATGCTTCGTTGGCTGCGAAAGCTAAGGCATTGTGCAAGATGTCTAGATTTTGCTCTGTGAGCACACCGGCACCATGGGCACGGACAGGGCCCATATTCGGTATTGGCTCGCCGAGGGGACCACGCTTGACTGATCCTGTGACACGATATTCACTGGCCACACTAGGCATGTGCTGCAGTGCTTGGTTTCCCCTTTCTGTCACGGGGCTTTCTTTGCCTGGTGAAGAGTCATCCTCACCAGGGGCCGCGCTGTCCGTCGCCAAAGGTGCTGCAGGGGCACCGACCGGTTTTCGTTCGTATAAATGACTGTTTACATCATCAAATATTGATTCATCAAATCCACCATCTTGATTGTCGACATCGAGATCACCGAAATCGCCGTCATCGAAATAAAGATCATCATCATCGTCAAGGATCGGAGTCGCTTGTTTCATCATAGGAGCCTGGGGAATGGCTGCTGTCGCATCAGTTGTGGCACCTAGGGATGGCTGTTGATCTGGCAGTTGTTGGCTGGGGTCATCGTCTAATTGGGTGGTCTCGGAGGCAAAGTGGGAGGTGTTTGTGGGCTCTGGCGGTGCAGCAGCGACCGGGCTAGCAACTACAGGTGACAATCCCGGGATAGCCCAGGACTTGGGCTCGTTGATGTTTCTCGAAAGAGAGAAATCATCAAAGTCATCATCATCGGCATCTGCATTGACGCCAGGGATCTTCTCTTCCAGGCCATCCAAATCGTCCATCATGTCATCATCAAAGTCCTCGTCGAAGTCGTCAAAATAACCATCCTCCATTCTGCGAGAAGCCTCCTTGGCTTTATGTTTCTCTTCCAGCATCTTCTCTTGTGTAGATGATTCCACTCCACTCATATCGAAGCTGAATCGGGAGGCATTGCTCTTGAGATGTCTCGGCAATGCCGAGGGATTAAAGGGTACATTAGGAATCGTATCTTGGTCTTGAGGGTGTTGGGGATGAGCATGGGAGATTTCTTTAGGTGGGCTTGGAGGTTGCTCCGTCTCAGGCCCAAGCTGCTCCGGAACATTTATAGTTCTTTCCGGTAGATGAGAAGGCAAGTTCCGCGCAAATACCGGTAATGAACGATCGTAACCAGGCTGTGATTGGCCTGTTAGAAGTGAAGACTGAAGATAACCCTTGTTTTCCACCTGTAGGACATTCTGGTCCTCAAAATGTTCCTTGAAAACAGGCGAGTGATCACTGTGTCGTTTTACCTGGTCATTCCAGCTGGCTGCACGAGGTTGACTGGGTATTTGCGAAGGTGAAGCATCCTGCCCGTTCACGCCTGTATCCGGCTGGGTAGCCGATATATTCCGGCGAGGCCGTGGCGCAGAGAAATCATGGATGATCTTTCCACGAATTCTGGGATCATAGTCATCTGGCATAGCAGGAACATTCCGGTTCTTGATCTTGACATCTTCTGCCCGGGAGCCAATCACCTGCGAGGAGCGCCTGCGCGCAAGAAGGGACATCGGGTTCAAGAGATGGAGCATCGCCTTGCCCGACTTATGATGTGTCTGTTCTACGGGCACACCATCCATCTTGAAATCCTTCTGTGGTATTGTTTGTTTATCCGGCGAATCATCCGGTGAGGTTCTGAACCGGAAATGTCCTGACCCCGTTGCCGCAGTTGGCGATCGTTTCTGCTTGGCAAATGAACGTCGAAAGGGCGAGCTTGATTTGAAATTCGAGTCTGCGTCTCCTTGGTCGGACCGTCGGCCGGTCACAGACTGTTGAGAATTATTCGACTGGGATGTAAACTGTTCTTCCCCGGAGTCGCCGGGGCTGGAATGAGGACGATTTTCTCTTTCAAATGCCGGGGATGGGACAGCCAGGGTGATTGAGGAGGATAGCGGCGCGACCGATGAGCTGATGTTGAGCTTGGAAGTATCGATGTCCAGCGGCGACTCGTTGGAGGAGGGGCCATCGGGTGAGGAGTGACCGTCGAAGGTAGTGGTGAGAGTGGGTGTATCCGGGATCTGAGGAAGTCGGGGAGGACTGCTAATCGGACTTCCATTCGTTCCTTTGACAGGTGAGGGCGCGGGAATTGAAGCAGGCAACGCGGACGAACGTCGATGGTCTCGGCGCCAATACGAGAAGACAGTAGACGGTGGCATGGCAGTTACTTGGGGCCCTCACGCCAAATCGAGTCGCAATGATTAACAAGGGGCGTAATATTGCATTGCAGTCATCAACTGCACGTGCTAAGTGTTGAACAGAGACGCTGTCATATATAGACAACGGACCGTGGGGGACGCAGAACCCACCCGTGGGCTTTCAAGGTTCGTAAGCTTCGAGCTCTTGTAAGCCTAAACTCGATTTGACGAAAGGGGTAAATCAACAGTCCCAGTAAATATTGCAGCAAAGATATCGATTTTTTATATCTTATTTATACAGAAGAGAAAAGGTCAAAGTAACGCGCGGCTAAAAGTGACGTTACACCCATCTTGCCTGCTGGAGTGTCTGGGCCTATCTGCAATATCAAGTCACATTCTTACCCCTACTTGCTTTTGGTCTTTTGACTCTTTGCCTAGATAGGTCATAGTCCCCTAGGGATGTATGCGCTAATTCCTCTATAAATCGTACAGCTATGCTACATATATATCCTTCGTGAAAAAGAATAAATCAGAAAATGACACGCTCAAAACGACCATATGCTATGCTAACAGACAAAACATGAAGCAAAAATTAATTGATGACGCTTTCAACGAATGCTTTGCCTCCAGCGGTCGATCACTTCGGTTTTGACCGGGCCAGGGGTTTGTGCCATACTTGGAACATAGCCCACGCCATTCGTGCCCATCATCGCAGGGCTCATAGGATACCCATATTGCTGGGCCATCGGGTATCCTGCAGGTGTCGGGTATCCCGTTTGTGTCGGGAATTGTTGCATAGACATCCGGTTCCCATACTGGGACATGGTGACAGGCCGCTGATTGAAAACATCATGCGACGACTGGCGAGCAAGGTGGGAAGGACGACCCTGTGTAAGCGCGGCCATGCTGCGGCGCATTCGCGGGTTCCGTGGGGAGCCCGGTTGGGCAGCGGCCTCTTTCTGAAGGCGACTGCGTCGTTGTGCAAGTGTCTCTTCCTCGTCGGGGGCGGGGACGTCTTGGACGTCTTGGGCGGCTTTGGGCGCGATTCCAGCCCGACTATCAATTTCGGCCATCAAGTCGCTAGCGAATTTGCTCTCCGAGCGGTTGTGTCCCTTCAACCGTTGGAGTCGCTCGGCGAGGGTCTCTATCTCTGTCTCTTCCTCACTCCCGGCTGTCGGCTCAGGAACATGCGCTGGGGGCTCTGCTGCATACACTGTAGCAGGCTGTTGCTCCGGCTGCGGGATCGGTTCACCCCGCAGCCTGGCACGCCGTGAGCTCAGAGGCTCATTTTCTTCTTGTTGTCGCTTGGCTAACAACCCCAAAGGTCGATCATCATTTTCGGCACCAGCTTTCTCGGGGTACAACATAGCCAGGGGAACGTCTTCGTCTTCGTCCCGGCCTTCCCAGGCCAAAGCGACAGGACGTTGTCGCCGTTTATCACTTTGCTTTTGGACTATCTCGTCCATTTCTAGCAAAGTGGTCTGCATACCTTGGAAAGGCACAGGCACAGCCGTCCGTTGTCGGTGCTTCAACTCATGCTTCCGCAACTCCAATTCGGCGATGAGCGTATTCGGTGGACCAACATAATCCAATTCCCCGTCTTCAGATTGCTCATCACTTTCGGCATCAGTTCCTTCCGACCCACGCTCATGACGGTGCTCATCATGATTTATATCCGAGTCATTCCCAACTTCCGACCCATGTCGCGAAGTGACGGGGGCCTCGTTCTCGTCCACATTATTAGTGTTATAAGGCTGGCCAATGGTAGCTCGCGAACTACGATTTGCCTTTTGCCCTGTCAGATCCTTTGTCAGGGTCTTGCGTTTTGATTTGTATATGAACCCGCCGACCTGACCAGCGTAAGGGTGATCAGTGAAAGCCGAAACGGGGGCATTCGCAGAGGCGTCCAAAATACTCTCCAGCGTAGCAACGGCAGACTCTTGTTTAACCTCAATCTGGAGTGATGTACTTGGCTGATCAAAGAACACACTCGCACGGAGATGTGGTGGTATTGCCGATTTGTTTTTATCGTTATGGCTATCGCGTGGATCTGTCTGATCGGGGTCAGGTAGCACAGCGGTTGACTTTCTATCCTCAGCGGCGATGGCGCCTGCAAGCTGTGTCCGACGCTTATCCCGGTCTATGTTTGACTTGCGCGACAGCTTGGGTGGCAGATTCAACATGCGTGGGACAGGGGCGGGATAAAACACCATATTCTCCCCTGCTTGCGGCTGTTTGTAATGTTCCGGCTTGCGGGCGAGCGGCGGCTGCTCCAAAGAGACCTGGCGACCCGGTTCTAAGGGTGTGAAATGGACACCATCAAAGTCGGTGAACAGTGTTCGGGCCTGCTGATAGGTATCATTCGATGCGACCGAGGCCCGGCGCTCCGACTCCGCCTCTGCGGGAACTCCTTGAGGAACATATTGATTGTAATTGTAATCGCTCTGGGTATTGAAAAGAGGTTGTGGCGGTGATAGATCAGGGAGCGTGGGAAATTCATCCACTTCATGCTCATGCTCATCAAGTGCAGGCTCGGAGAGCTGGGCCAGGCGCGCCCCTGATACGGAACGCTGGCGCGCTGGGGACATATTCGATCCGTGGGCGGAGGAAACTGTCCCTGCTGGGGAGAATGCGCCGTTCCGGTGAATGATTGAATTAGACGCAGAACTGACTGAGCGTCGCTTTTGTTCTTGGTCCATGCGACGGATCTCGCTTTCAATGTCCGCCGAGCACGAGCTCAGCTGCTCCGCGCTTTGTTCCAACCGCGTTACATTTCCTTTGTAGGCTCCTTGTATCGACTGCAAATCCGGGGTAGGGTGGCTGAGAGGTACGGAAGCCTCGCTGCATGCACTGTGGATCGGGGGCTCGGGAGGAGAATGTCGCGCGACAGTCGTATTGAGTGGTGGGATACGGAGGCCATTGGATCGCTCTTCGGGGGAAGGATCGGCGTCATAGTCGTCGTCCTCCACCACATCGTAGCTGGTAGAAGTCATGGAGCGGATCATCGAACCTAACTGACTGAAACTCGGGTTGTCCGTGGTTTTGGCCGCTTCTAGGTGGCTCCCTCCTCCGATATGATCGGTATCAAGCGGCAGCTGCTCAAATACATGCCCATGAGCAGGTGAGGGGCTGCGTGACGCAGAAGCGGAAGAGATAGAAGCCACATCATGGTCAACTTGAGCGACGGCATTGTACGCCATAATATAGGGTTCTTATCACCGACTATCCATCCATTCAGGCCAGTTCAAATTGATAGAGTGGGTTTCGGGATCAAAGGGACTCGGGATAACAGGGATGCCAGACAAAGAAAGCCTGGAGGGATGCGAAAGAAAAAGCCAGGGAAAGTCTAGTTAATTTTGGAAGTTTGCCGTCGTACAATAATTTGCCCTGGAATGTCTGAAACTAATTCTCATGCTGGTGCTAATTATATTGATGTAATTTTTAATTTCCTAAATCGCCCCAAAACAAGGAAATAAAGCACTAAGCCACTTATGGGGGTTTTGCGTTCACCTGGGCACCTAGACATGTCTTAGACCAGTCACGATCTTTGAGAGGGTTTGACTCTCCACTCGGTTCTAGAGGTCTTGGCATTTTTGTATATCATTTTTGCTTATACGGGCTATATAAGGAGTACTGCATCGAGAAATTATAAGGTATAGGGCAAACCCCTTGGAATATACTAACACTCTCGCCATTTTACGCTTTGCCTCGTTGCCTTTCTGCGGACTTTCCGGTAACATACGTAAAAAGGCTCAAATAGGCAATACCGAGAGGTTTGCATTTGGGCTGCTGTACTTGACAACCCCGGACCAATCAGGCCATCAACAGATATCGTGGCCTCAGTTGTTTTTCCATTGGCGTGCTCTGCCCTGCTAGGGACTGACTAACAAGAATACATCGATTGGCGCTCAAGTCTCGAGATGGTCGCGTGACCTATGTGATATCAAACAATAACTTACATGTATGTAGGTTGCATAAATCTCATCTTCTGCTCATCCGTCCCTACCGAGAAACGACCTACTGCAATACTATCTGTCTACTCAATCATCTCGGAGTAATCAAGCCCAATGAAGGTATACTGTGAAACCGTATTTCATAACTCTCGCCATCACAGAGTTCCTTTTTTCCCCCTCCTGGAAGTCATGACGGAGCAACTCATATCCTGGTCTCAGAGAATCTATTTGCATCCATAGGATGCCATGTTTGCGCGCATACCGGAGATGATAGCAAGGTCTACTCGTTTGTCCTAAAACTCCGGAGGCTGTTTGGCCACTCCGAGGTTGCAGAAGGGTCTTTCATGACAATGGCGATTTCTTGCATCTGTCCCTAGGGCCTTCGGATAAATTCCTACAGCACAGAAAGCCATGGGTCCGCGAAGCCATCTTAGAAGAAGTGACTAGCTCGGGTTGTCAAGACCTAAGTGGGTTTTAGGGCGATGTCCAATACTTTTCCCTATGGGCGGGCTTCGAGAACAAGCAGGTATTGGTAGTCCCCGTCTATCCTACATAATCTCCGACTTGTATATCGGAGCTCGGAAGCTTTCTATGGTGGCCCGGTCATTATTAAGGGCGATCACCGTCCCGAGGTCCCGAGATCCCGGGGGAAATAATGTTATTTTGAGCTGCCGTCGTTGGCGTCATATTAACATATATCAGACAAATAACAGCCAAGCAAACTTCCCACTGACACAATTTCAATTTCTACGCTTTTCTCTGTTATAAAGTGATGCCTTGGCAAGCTTCGACTCTCCTAAAACGGGTCCATTCCTGCTTACGCGCTAATCTGCTCAAAACGGACGCAAGGCTGTGGCTAGGTCATTCCAACACCTGGCTGTGTATATAAAGACCAGATCACCCATTTTATTGCTAACACTGATAGAGGAAACTACCATTTTAACGACAAATAGAAGGGCTTATATGTTAAACCTACCAGCAGCGAAGCCACAGAAGAATGTCTAGTATGACCCTCACTTCCAACACGTATTCCACATATTAACAGATTGAGTATACAGAATTTCAAGACAAATCCGCCCCGCTCGGGGTAGGCGTAGTACTATTTCCAGGCTTTCAAGCCCTGGATGTATTCGGTCCAGTGGACTGCATCAACGTCCTCTCATGGAGCCACAGCGTGACTTTGGCACTCATATCCTCAACTCTAGAACCAGTGACAACAAAGTCACCGGCATCCGCCAACGCCATAGGCCAAAGCGTGGTACCAACTCACACCTTTGCAACAGCACCGTCTTTGGATCTGCTTGTCGTCCCCGGCGGCCTGGGCACGCGCGGCTCGAACCCAGCCATCGAAGACGCAATCTCGTACATCCGAAACGTCTATCCCCAGCTGGGCTACCTCATTACAGTGTGTACCGGCTCGGGGCTTGCGGCTAAAGCTGGGGTTCTGGATGGGAAACGAGCCACGACGAATAAGATGGCCTGGGCTGATACTACGAGTCTGGCGGTGAATGTTGATTGGGTGCCTCGTGCGAGATGGGTCGTGGATGGTAATGTCTGGTCTTCCTCTGGGGTTAGTGCTGGTATTGATGTTACTCTTGCTTGGATTGAAGAGATCTATGGGAGTGAGGTGGCGAGGAAGATCTCGAATAGCATGGAATATACTCGACATGAGGACTCTAGCCACGATCCATTTGCTGAACTGTATGGGCTTTGAGTCGGGGATCAGGTTGTGCCTTTTCACGGTTTGTTTTAAATATGTGGGATCTTCACTCTGTTTGGAAATTTGACGGGATAAGGAAACCCAGACCGCTGCGACAATATATGATGTTGACTGCTCTCTGTGCCCCAAGCGAGAAAACGCATGCTCAACTTTGCTGATGTCACCGAGTCAATATCCGTCTATGTGACAAATTTTTATTCAAATATATCTATCGCGCTGAGATGCTGTGGCGTGCATGCATCCAGGTGCGTGGTGCCATGTAGGGTGCACATGTGATATCTTACGCCTTGAGGTTAGCGACTGAGCTTGGAATTCCAAGCTCGGGTCCGGAATGCAAGATTGCACTGGTTTCCTTGACCCTATAGCGACTTTCTGCCATTGTCAGGAAAAAAAGAAAGTGGGCTGTGTAATAACGGGTAAGTTGCAGTGTATGATGTACATATATGGAGTGATGCGATGACTTGGAAGTACCAGATTACCAACCTGGGCGATCGAGCTATTTCCCCTAGGTTCTTCCAGGTCGTAGTTTCCGATAGTCTTTTGAGGACAGAACAGAGACAGACATCCCCAAAGCTCATAACTTCCCGTAGTTGTAGTGGATGTCGCCGGTTTCTCCTCCAATTTCCCATTACGCGGGTAGCACGTGACCGCGCGCCATTATCGACGCGCCTCAATCTCACAACTTTGCGATCAACAGAACATGAATATTCCGACGTGTCACCATGTCTTACTATGATATTGATTCCATCTTGACTGATGCACAGGTGGGTTTATTGCGACCACATGCCCCTTAACATCAACCCGCAGAAATGAACAATCGCTGACGTTGGATCCAGAAACTGCCATGTACATTCGAGCTCGAAGTACCCGGACTCGGTATTCTCGAGGGCAATGCGGGCGAAGATGTGAGTCTACGCTACGCTTTTCACTATCCGGCCACACAGGTTGCTGACCCATGCATAGATCAAAGCCGGAACGCGGATCGATCTTCCACTATGGTTAGGTGAAATGCTCTCGATCGGGTAATGTCCCACCCAGTTCAGCCTACTCAGAGGACCAGGCATGAAGTTCATTATTTTCCTAACGTGCTATATGTGGCCGTTATAGAGCGCGCCTCGGAACGTCCCGTCTAGTTACGCTCGACATGCCCGAAGCGCTTTCGGAGCGGGTAATGAATGCCCTGAAGGCAGATCCGCGCACGCTTGACTTGCGCGCTTTAGCACCGCATTTCTACAACCTGAGCGAGCGGATCCTCGAACTTTTCGAAGAAGAAGAGATGGTTGATGTTCTCGGAGATGTAGGTGGCTCTGATCTTGGCCGAGCTGGGACTAACGAGATGTCAGACATTCAAGAAACGAGCGGCAGGGATCGCTGATCATGCGCACAACTCGCGTGGTGCGGTCGGTGGCGGGGTTGATTTTCTTCGTGGGCTGGATGAGACTGAGCGACAATGTAGGTTACGTCCTTGTTTTGGATATGTGGATGGAGGATGAGGTCACTAACAGATATGGTTTGATAGTGTTCCGCGCTGCTCATGATCGGGCGAAGGACATGCGGATCTGGTCTGGAGAGGCGAAACGCAAGTAATGCGCAAGTAATAGTTTGTGACGAGACATTTCTCATGGGCTCTGAGCTGTGCTCGCTCATAAAGGTTATGATACATTTTATGCAACAATTTGGTTCTTCAATTCCGATAGGCTGTGACGTAGGACAGGATTTGGTCTGGTCTGAGTTTATTCTATTCCCGTTCTAACAGTGGAATTCAAGTTGGACTACAAATTAATGGAGGATATGAGAGAGAATTTTATAAACGAAAATATCAGATCTGACAGGTGAGGTCCAATACCTTAAATGCTGAGACATCGACTTCCAAAGGTTCCGAGGAGCCAGGTGGAGACGAGATCTGGGATCCATGGAAATGGAATGTTGATATATCAAACCGGCTGTATCTACTCCGTATGTTGTGTACATTTATTTCCTCCCTTTATTTATAGAATATTGAATCAATTGATCGAATCTAGATAATCCATAGAATATAATTCATTCCTCATATCACTTCCAACTGAAACAAGAATTCTGTAACATGAAGTCAGGATCTCTCAGGAGAAACCCCGCGTAAGGGCCAAAGTGTGACCCCACGGCCCCGATCCGATTGGTGTCGAGGAAAAGAGCGACTTAGCGCTAATAGCTAATGGCGAATTGATCGTCGTGGCTAAGGAGCCTATTGAATCTAGCCTCGGGGGGAAAAAAGAAGAAAAGTACGTAGAAGTAACATCTTTGAATGTTTCGAAGCTGGAGTTGATTTACTTATGTTCTTCCATTCTTCGATTCTTCCATTCCTTACCTCTCTCATGGCAACTGTCCCTACTTCCAAGGCTCAAAAACAAATAACATCTACAAAGTGGGGCCTGTGACTGCACCCTTTTCTTTTTCTTTTTTTTGGCGACTCATCACAATTCGTTTGCGACACCACCCTCGCTTCGTTTGACTTTGTCCCAGTATCCCGCCTTCTCCCTTGAGTCTTGGGTTTGGAGGGGGAACCCTTCTGTGCCTTGATTCGGGTCTATTGACTCTTACAAACCTACCTTGCACTCCACAGGTTCGACCGAACCCGCCTCTGATTGCTCCCCACCTGCAACACATCTGCATCCCTCGCATCGCGCCTGCGTGTTATCCACCACCATCCAATCGACATCGATCTCCCTAGATCCATCCATTAATCTCCGATGCGGCTGGTGGATTGTGCAGGAAATTGTTACCGTGGTGTCCACTGATTGACCAGAATACTGCAGAGCTGCGTCTAAACTGGGAAACTGGGGGGCTTCTTGCGGCACGTCAATTATGCGCATTCGGTAAACATTATGCCGGCTGCCATTATGGACGGGAAAACTCAAAGAAGGAGCTCGGCTGCTGGTCAGCCTGCTCCTTCCCACTCTCAAGGCCCCGTATATCATCCCAAGACTGCACCCAAACGCGGCGTTTCCTCTAGACACCACTCCCACTCTTCTAGTACGTGATCTTTGGACTCGCACCTGCTTGGATTGAGTGCCAAAACTCGGGGTTATTTAATCAAAGCTGACATTGCTTCTTCAAGACTTGTCAGAACGTCCTCAGCACCCATCACTGTTCCGCGTCAAGGGTCGAGCGAATATGTTTACTCCGCCTCGAATGAATGCAGAGGTCTCATGGCTGAGAGACCAGTCACCTATTCCCCCGGGCACAAAGACCCCAATCCGCTCATCTGGTATGTCTTCCGATTACCAGCAACATTGGATGGATCTAGAGCCCAAGTGACTGATGATTTGTCGCTCAGAAACTCCCGAACCCGGCACCCCTACACTAGTAAACCCTGCCTCAGCTCTCTTACAGGATTTACTCAAAGAAGAACGCGCACACCGAAGTTCCCGAGGAACCATATCAGACGAATTCAAAGAAAATGCTCCTCAGACTCCTGAGACCACTCGAACCCAGGAAGATACTGCATCTGAAAAAGCACGCAAAGCGAGCGATGTTTTCTCTGCCGGCCAGAGAAAGCCAAAAGAGATGGGCCTGCGGGAAATGGACCAGGTGAGTCGTAAGCACGGGAACCCCATATGCACTAGCTGACTGGTTTGAAGTATGTCTCGAAAATGAACAAGCTCAATTTCGATTTGAAGCTCGAAGTCTTCCACCGCACACAGCAGATGACTATCTATGAAAAGAAGCTGGAGCGGATGGCGGAGATGGAAGCACAACTAGCCCACATGGATGAGTTGATAACAGAAGTGGAGGAGCTTCGAACCACCGAGAAGGACAACCAGATCCTACGTGAATCCAACGAGCAACTACGCATCGACCTTGACAAGCGAGATATGGCTGTTACCGAAGCCGTCGAGCTCATCTGCCAGTTGGAATCGAAGATTGACATGTTGGAGAATAGCGGCCGGGCCTCCAGGCTGTCTATGTCACGCCCTATGACCGCCGATGGGTCCGAGGCCTTAGCAACGAAATCCCGGGCTATGGTTGAGATCCCGGAGAGAACCTCTTCTAAGCGAAATTCAAGTGTCCTGAGCGTAGCTCAGCGCCAGACATCTTCTGAGCTACGCAAACTTTCGAAAGCACCCTCCTTCCTACGAGCGGACAACAAAAGTACTGCCACTTTGCGAAGCCTTTATGCCCCCGAAGAAGAAACCCAGTCACGCACTGGAAAGACTGAACTTACGAAATCAGAGAGCTTCCACTCGACTACCGAGGTTATGGAGCCTGAGTCACCAAGATTGAGCGTTCTGAGTGAATGCAGTGAGCTGAATCCGTTCGACACGCCCACGAGGTGGCAAGAATTTGACCAGCTCGAGATTCCTGTTCGGAGATCGTCGTCCACAAGCAGCTTGGATAGCTATGTTCCCCCCACTGGGCGGGAAGAAAGCAAGAAAGACCAGATTGATCGGTGGATGCAGTCCCGCGAAGACGTAAACCAGACTATAATCATGAGACGCAGGAACCGAGCATCATCTGATGCTACCAAGGCTAGCATCCCCAGTTTTACAACAGACTTGTATGCTCCCAAGCCGCGCGGACGCGGACGACTGGATGCATCTCTTTTCGGAGGCGCCAGGCTTCCTCCCACACCTGACACTATGAGTACGGCATATGCTACCGGTGCAAACCGGTCGAATGGATCGAATGGGAGCATTACAGCCCGGAAGAGCCCACACACTGAACAGGATTTGTTTTTCTCTGGTAGACGAGTTAACCGCCCACGTTCGGCGGAAGAGATGACCAGTCGCTACAGTTTTGAGGGCAGTGAGGTTGACGACAGCATGCAAACCAACTGCAGTGATACTCCACGCCTAGGAGTCACAGATGACGAGTCGCGCACTATCTTGCCCTCCTTCAACACTGTTTCCTCCAAAGCCAGCGCGCTTCTTGGGCCCGGCAGCCCCAGCAACCCTGCTATCGAGACATTTGGAGATCTGTACCACGCAAATGCCAACGAAGCGTCAACCCCAACAATTAAACGTGTCCGTAGTCCAACCAAGGCTATGACTCCGGAGGCGCACACTAGTGACTGCAACTCTTTATCGCCACTCACACCTCAAGACTGGGTTGCCGCTGCAAAGCAGGGTCCACGGTCTTGCAAGCCCAAGCCCTCTGAGATCCGCCAGGAAATTCAACAAGCAGAGCTGCCACCACGCACTGCCGCCAGGCCAGCTTCCTTCCATGACGACAGTAGCATCGCTTCGGATTCAAGCGAGCCGGAAGTCCCTGGTATCCCAACTCTTGACATGACCACCTTGGACATCCTGGAACAACCTCTCGACCTTGCCCAGTCAAAGCCTAAACCTGAAACAAACCCCGAGCCCCGTCGACGCCTTAGCTTCATACCTCCATTCTTCAACCGGTCAAGCAACAACCCCCGTCGTGTACAAGGCTCCCCAGTTCCAAACGAAAACGAAGACGACGATGCAGAGGGCGCCCCATCTCCCGTAATTCCCAAAACCAGAACAATGGGTGGCGTCTCCCGAAGACCCATGTCTCAAATAATCACCGCTCCAACAGACCTATACTCTTCCAATCCCCCAATCCACAATGAAGAACCACCCCCGGTCTCCAGACCACGAGGAGTCCCGCAATCCTTGACAATGTCAACACTTGCCGACCACCCCGGCTCCGCAACGATCTCAGGACGCCCCTCCACATCCCATGGCATCGAACACAAGCGACGCAGCTCACTTGGCATCTTCGGCTGGATGAAGGGTAAACGTTCTGATTCTGTATCTGTGCCCGGGACGGAAAAGTCCATTGACTCCGCGCAGAAAGAGAACCGCGCTCCCTCCCATCTAGCCTATGAAACTACTCATGGGCTTGGAATCCCGCGTGCCGAGACGCCAGACTCTGTGGACGCCTACGTTAGACCCCATTCCGAGATGGCTGTCCATTCTGATGAACATGGAAGACGGCCTCGGTATATGGGCCGTCGTGCTCGCAGGGGTTGAGCTTCTATACGGCCGGTCATTACGCCCTCACTCCTCGTTGTCTATTTTCTTACTTCATCTCTCCTGCCTCCATCCCGCTTCATTTTCATTTTGTACTATATGATACCCGGCCCTGTATCCAGTAGCATGGCTACATTGAAATTTGCTTATTGCTCACTCCATATGTGAGTTATGAGCTGGTTCCATCTCATTTCATGACTCTCTTGATGCATCTATACATTTTCTTTTGTCAATCTATGACGTCGACCCTGCTGGCAGGGATAATTTGAAATGTGTTACATCGTCTAGTATGCTACGTTACAGAGTAATGATTCTATCAAAAGTGACATACATCTGAAGTTATCCCAATCAGGCCTGTATTGTGTTATCATTGACTAATTGATAGTACTGTAATGAGCACAAACCTGTCCTCCCTCCACTTCGTCATGCCTTGAATGATTCTCCCTGACCCGTAGCCCCGACCCTGCGGGGCAAACCGATCGTTCTTGTCGCTGTATGAAGACGGGTCACTTAGAAGGATGAATCATTCATAGCCTTCGATTGCAGGCTTACTTCATCCACCCAGGGGCGACAACAAGAGTACCATAGACGTCAGGGTTTCCCTCCTAGTAGATATTAACAAGACATCCATCAATCAGGGGTATCGAAATCTTACAATGTGCGTCCTCGTGATGTGCCGACGAAGGTTCGAGGCCATTAGTCTTGTCCTTTGGGCCTTGTTAAACTCGTTGCAGAAGGGACACCTGTATGCGCAGGGAGCGATTATCTAGATGCGATGCATGTTAGCAAACATTCTCAAGAAGGGTTACAGATTCTGGAAGGGTGTTTGCAATACGCACCAGCTCGGCAAAGTCGTGAGGCCACTCGTCCTGGTCGTGGTTTGCGCAGTCACAAAGCCGTTTCTTGGATTGTCTGATATAGGTTATTCATTAGCCAGGACCAATGTAGGTGGTGGGGTGACCTCGAAACTTACTCCCAGTGTCGGGGCGGGTTGATGCTATATCCTCTCCAGCGGCTGCCCTGGGATGTTGTGTCAGTACCAGTGGAAGTGCCAGTGCCAGGGTTGGGGCCAGGGTTGGGGTCGGGGTTGTTCCCAGCGCTGGGAATTTGAGGAGCGGACATCGTGATGGATATCACTAGTGCAAGTTGGGTAAGCTGTGTTGATGTGGTGATAGACGTAGACCAGGAGAGAAGTAGAGAAAGGAGAAAGCAGATAAGATATATTGCAATCACCTGGAGAGCGAGGCAGCAGAGGTGTCAATGGATGTGGTATCTTATTCAATGTCGAGTTGTGACGGATGACTTCAATGTAGCAAAGACAAGTATGAATGGAGCACGTGCTAGGGTGGAAGAGGGTGCCTAGGCCCATCATAAACAAACGGATGTCTGCAATTGACCTCGAGACTTGATATAGATGCCTAGGCATGCTAGCCCTTCGACGCTGTTAGTCCTGGATAGGCTACTTGAAGCAAAGGCACAAGTTGCAATATCACTCGAATGCAGAGTATCATAATATCAGTAACAAATTCAGGTAACTCCAAGCCCCAAGTCTTCCAGTTTTGTTCCGAACTCCAGTCTTTTTTTCTTCCAAAACGCCCAAAAGACATGATATACAGTAAGTCGAAGCAGAACCAAATGCTCTCTCCGATAAATCTCGGCCCAAGGCCTAATACCACTTATTCCCCTCCTCCCCAAGCTTCTTCTTCTTCGGATTCAGCGAAACAACCCGCTGCCCAGGAAGCGTGTCGGCCGTAAAAGCCGCCTCAAAGATACTGGCGATCCCACGCCTAGCGTAATGCGCAAAAGAATCATAATCATCTCTCTTCCCATTAATAGCCCCCCACTCGATCCCATCAGGCGTAGTCCCATCCCCAATATCACTCCACCGCGTGATAACAATAGATTGCTTGAACCTGCGATCCACCAGATCCTCACTCAGCTTGATCTCAATCAAATACTCAGTCGGACACTCAGGACACCTCCGCATCGGCCGACAGAACCCACATAGCGTCGTCAGCGCATTCGGATCAAACGTCTGTCCCGCAATCCGGTCCTTCACCCGGTGCTCGAGTGTCTGCAACCCGCCATTACTCCGCGGCCGCGGAATATGCTCCAGCGCACACTTACACGCCGGCATAAGCTCGCCATCCCGCCAGTGCGCGCACGTACTAAAGTACGGACAGTAGTCTTCGCGCGAGTACAGCAGCATGCGCTGCGCGGACGGCGTGAGAGCCGGCGCCGCGAAGGTCTGGCTGGTGACGCGCATTAGTAGTCGGCCTTCGTGGATGTGGAAGCGCGATGTATGCGACCAGTTATCGCGCTGCCAGCGTCGACCGAGCGCGTCTGGGGCCAATCCATAGCTGGGGCCGAAGCGGTGGGCGCGCATGGCTAGTTGCACGAATGTGAAGGGGAGGTTTCGGCCGTGGGTTATGCGGTGGCGGGGTGGGGGTTTCAGGGCGTTTCTTAAGTTTGGGCAGTTGAAGAGCGGGTTTAGGACGTGGCTTGGGCGGATACGTTCGGTTCCTTCTTGTGTGCGTCGGTGGTATTGTATGCAGGGGAAGCAAAGGAGGTGGTGCGGGAGGGAGATGTCCAGATTGGAGAGGAAATTGATCTTGTGCGTGTGGTTGTCTGGGTGGTCTAGAGCCATGAGGTATCTTGGGCCTAGTCGTCGGTATAATGTGATGCTGGCCATTGCTAGGCTTGCTGCTTCAGCGGGATTTAGGTAACCTGCTATTTGCGCCCATAGCTTTAGTGGGAGACTTGCTACATCGCTCTCGCCGGGGGGTCGGTGATCATTTTGCTCGTGGGTTGGAGCGCTGACATCGTTGAGGTCCGATGCGCCTAGCGTATGGATAATTTCTGTGTAGTCCCTTCGCTCACCCAGTTGTGAGTCCACTTGCGCATGCAATTCCCTATATTTGAGTCTATGGGCATGCAATGGGGCCAGCTCTGGCATTGGAGGGGCTTCATCGACACTGGAGCGCGCGGCCAGTCGCAGGTCTGTTGTCGATCTGCTGCCCTTGCGAAGGGTTTGGCGGGATTTCTTGGGACGCAATGCGTTCGAGAAAAATGACTTGAAGCCATTCTTCTGGCCAGGACTTTCTGCCGACATAATGGAGTTGCCGATAAATGCAAATGTTCGAGGCCCAGTTGGAGAATATTGGGGTCTTGTGTTTCGGATGCTTGCGGTGATCTTCTGCATTACGCGGTCCGCCCGGCCCGAACTACGAGATTGGTTGACATCCGATAGGAAGAAATAGCTGAATAAGATAAAATCTTATAGTACCAGATCATTGATAATATTGAAAACACATGCTACAATACAGGGGAAAATAAGCACATATCATAGCAGCATTTACAAATGGAATAGCGTTCCAAGGTTATTTAAGTGAAGCGCTTCTCGACGGTCTTCCAGTTGATGACATCCCAGATGGCGGAGAAGTACTCGGCCTTGCGGTTCTGGTATTGGAGGCTAGAGAAATGGTTAGTATAGGCAAAGGACCATCCAAACAGGTATTCTTACTAGTAGGCGTGCTCCCAAGCGTCAATACCGAGCAGAGGCTGGAACTGGCCGACGACGGGGTCCTGGTTCTGTTAAGGAGTTAGTAACTAGAACAATTCATATCAAAGCCGAGTAATCGCTGATCGTAACTTACAGCATAGGTGCGGATGCCGATCTGTCCGGTCTGCTTGTCCTTCACGAGCCAAGCCCAGCCACTGCCCTGGACGCCAGCGAGAGCAGCGTTCATCTTAGACTGGAACTCGCCGAGGCTACCGTAGGTGGAGTCAATGGCCTTGGACAGAGCTCCAGAAGGGGGCTCACCACCGCCGGCACTCTTGGGGGCAAGGTTCTCCCAGAAGAGAGTGTGGTTGAGATGGCCACCACCGTGGAAGTTGACAGCGGGCTTGAGAGCGATCTGAGTAGCGATGTCGCCCTTAGCCTGGGCCTCCTGCAGCTGCTCAAGGGTGTTGTTGTAGCTGGTCACGTAGGTGTTGTGGTGGTTCTTGTGGTGAATCTCCATGATCTTGCCGGAGATGGAGGGCTCAAGGGCGCCATAGTCGTCTTGTTTTAGATGTTAGTCTAAATGACTTTACTCCAAATATATAGATACAGTTTATCTAAGCTCCAAGCGGTACTGAAACACCCCTAACTTACAGGAAGGGTCGGGGAGGGTGGCCTTGCCGCGGGCAAAGGTCAAGCCCGCAGCTCCGGCCTTGGAGGTAGCCGAAGCTCCCGAGCGAAGGGCAACGCGGGCCGAGTTGCTAAGAAGAGCAGCCATTGTGAATGTATGTGTTGAGGACTAATATGCGGTGAAAAAGAATAAAGAGGGTGTCAATTGTGATAGATGAATGAATCCAAAGGAAAAAAAGTGGCAGCGGAGCTATGAAGTAACCGACCCTAACGTCATCTTGTTTTCGTCGGTCCGGATCTCGGTTGTTCCGCTCCGGTCCCCACGTGAMTTTCATGAGCTCTTTGACTGAGGCTCATTATTTCATGACACTACTTGCTTATTTTAACTCTTTTGCTGAAAACAGAGGGGACAGTTGATTTGGCCTCTATTTGCCAATGAACCCCTGAAGAGATGGAGTCGCCTTCGTTTTCTGGCCAAAAGCGCAAGGTCGCTGACATGAGCTCCGATGAAGAAGACGCGCGCCCGACCACCGGCTTTCGTGGGTTCGCCAGAGCTGCCTCTCGCTCCGTGACACCTCCCATTATGGGTGGACTAGGCAGCGGAGCCCAGAACAACCGAAACACCATGGCCAACCCTCGAGGTGGAGGATCGTCACGAGGTGGGAAATCCATGGGAGGTGGCGGTAGAGGGGGAGGAGCCAACAGTTTTGCTGCGCGCATGATGGCAAAGATGGGCTACAAGGAAGGACAAGGTCTCGGCACTACTGGCCAGGGTATCGTCAACCCGATTGAGGTACAGGCGCGACCTCAGGGTGCAGGCCTGGGCGCAGTGAGCGAGAAGTCGAAAAAGACCCGCGAAGAAGAGCGACGAGCAGCTACACAGAGGGGCGAGATTCTCGAAGACAGCTCTGAGGAAGAACGGCAGCGGCGACGGAAGAAGAAGGAGGAGCGCAAGGCACAGGGTCGGAGCGCCACAGGTACACCGATCCAGCGTGCGAAGCCCAAATTCCGCACAGCGCGTGAAATTGAAGATGATATGGAAGGACTGGAAGTTCCCAATGTTCTCAAATCACTCGTCGACGCCACCGGAAAAGAGCAGCGTGTTCTCACTTCGACTGCTGGCCTGATGTCGACACAACAATTCGTCAGCCAAGAGGAAGGAGAAGCGTTAAAGATTACCCAGCGAGCTCGGAATGACCTAGAAGCATTTGCGGATGAATGGAAAGGATTAAAGGAGAGAAAACAGTTCATTGAACTCGAAGAAGCCCAGGTGGTGGACGAATTGGACGCATACCAATCCCGGGTCAACCATCTTACGGGCCTAATCGCCGCAGTGGAAGAACTGGACATCTTTGAAAACGACGAAAGCATCGCGACCAAATTCGATGAGATAACTAACAAGCTTGAAGATTTGGAATCCAAATATCGCGATGCTGTTGATGAGCATCGACTCCCGGAGACCGCAGTCGCGGCTCTACATCCGTTATTCCGCCAGGCCATGGAGGAATGGGAGCCTCTGCAAGATCCCACTTTCCTCGTGTCCAACCTCACTCGTCTTCAGCCTCTTCTGTCTCGCGCGAACGGGCTAGAAGAGCCCCGGAAACGGGCATCCACCTCACCTTACGAAACGATGATCTATACCCTCTGGCTCCCACGAGTGCGCTCAGCACTCCTCAATGATTGGGACGTCTATGATCCATCCAAGGCAACCGCGCTGGTCGTGGCCTGGAAGGCGATTGTACCGCCGTTTGTGTATGCAAACGTTCTCGACCAATTGGTCATTCCCAAAGTGGGCCTGGCCCTGAAGAATTGGAAACCTCGAGCTAGTCGACGACATCCCGGCTCTGAACAGGATGGAAAGTTCCCCTGGTGGCTTTTCACTTGGCTCCAATACTTGGATGAACGGCACACAAACCCGAAACAGCCCACTGGTCTCATGTCTGACGCGAAGAGAAAGTTCCGCTCGGTACTTGATACATGGAGTCTGCGCAAGGGCCTGGTCGACCGCGTTGAGATCTGGCGGGATGCCCTAGGATCCGAATTTGATGTATGCCTACGCAACCACCTGCTGCCACGCCTTGCGCGCCATCTCCGCGAGGACTTCACCGTGAACCCGCAGGATCAAGACCTCACGGCGCTCAAAGATGTCTTATGCTGGAAGGTATTCTTTCAGCCTAACGTCATGGGACTATTGCTAGTCTCTGATTTCTTCCCAAAGTGGCACGAGATTCTCTACATCTGGCTCACCAACGACCCCAACTACGAGGAGGTTGGAGCTTGGTTCTCTTGGTGGCGCACTCAGATACCGGAGGAGGTCAACGAGCTTACCATCGTCGACGATGAATGGAACAAGGGCTTGCAAACTATGGACCTTGCCTTACAGCTGGGTGACCGTGCCGCTGCCGAACTCCCGCGCCCAACTACGGCGCGGGCGCCGCTTCCTACTCGGGAAGATAAGGTGGCGGCAGCCGCGGCGACTGCCGCAGCGGCTGCTCCTGAACCTCGGGTTAAAGCACCAGTCGTGGAAGAAGTTGCATTCAAGGATATTCTGGAGGGCTGGTGTTTGGAGCAGGGACTTATCATGCTGCCCTTGCGTGAGGCCCATCCACAAAATGGCCAGCCCCTGTTCCGTATTACGGCTAGTGCCACGGGCAAGGGTGGAGTCGTGGCCTTTGTCCAAGGAGATGTGGTGTGGGTGCAGAATAAGAAGGCAAAGGAGATCTGGGAGCCGATGGGGTTGGAGGATCAGCTGGTAGAGCGCGCGGAGGGCCGTTAAGTGACCGGTCATTTTACTGAGCATCATGTGGATTGACATTGTAATTGAACAAAGATGTACCTTACCTATTCGAGATATCCAACCTTTGCCCTAGGCGAGGATGGGAACAGGCCCATGCCTTACATGTTGCATCACGAACTTGCGTACGTAATTCAGGCTATACACCTGGACACTTATTCGACCGTCTCGGGTATAACCGGGCGTTCAGGCAGGACTGGCCTTGGGGAACAACCTAGATGTAGGATAAGTCGCCTATACTTTGTTTCCATTGTCTCTAATATTTGTGTTCGTCGGTGCAACCTATTTCGTGCATAACGCTAAGCAATCCACAAAGACTGTGTAATGATGTTTAACTGACGAGTGTCAAGTTGTCATTGATAAACATCCATCCACTTTACTTTCCATTCAGGGGAATTCCGACCAGATTTAGAAGTCTCGGCATATTCGTTCTCTTCCTCAGCTAATCGTCGGAGATATGAAGCTCATAATTATCTGATAGCAAAATACTCGGAGCCAAGCTTGTAAAAAGGCCTCCCTGTTCAACGCTGTATATGGAAGTACTTCGGAGTTAACAGTTGGACTGGCCAGGTGAATATCAAAATGGGAAAGCCGCGATCGAATCAAGCCCTTGAATAATAGAGCCAGCCAATCAAAATCCACTAAATAGCATAGTGTGGATCTACAGATCTCCAATTGACCCACCGGAATGCGGGTCGTCGGTTGCAACCAATCACATCACAGGTAAAGGTCAGCACAACATACTTCACCAATCGTATCAGTTGGATTTGAAGTGACTTTGTCGCCATTTTCTCACCAAAGTGGACAAAGCTCATTCCTTACTGTTCCTAGACCTTCAATTTACTGTCAATGCTGACATTTGGGAGCCCGGTGATTGGCCCTGGGCCCCTCTTTGGCGACGAAACCTCCATTATTTCCTGTTTGACTTGCATTAGTGGGCTTTTGTTGATTTTTTTTTTTTTTTCTATGGCGCCTGGATTGATTACTGAGACCGATAAGAGTCCGTGGAATTGGATTTTAAAAGGGGTGAGACGCGGCCGATTGTTGTAGATGATTTCTTTTTCTTCTCTTCATACTTCGTTTCATAGTCATTATTGATATCCGTCAAAGACTAAGACACGCATGCCGGATTTTTTGCTGGATTAAATAAAGTGCAATTACTTCCCAGCTCTGCCTTCATCATCTTGTCCTCTCCCTCTTGCCGACTTGTAATTGCGTGGTGAACTTCTGCTGTACATCGTACCTTGGTAGCAGTTTTCCGGATCAGCATCATGGCATTCCTCTTCATTAAGCAGAAGCTTTTCCCTACAAAAGATGCAGACAAAATACGATCAGGTAAGTAATGGAAAGAGGGCACACACAGAGAAGTATATACTTACAACAATTCAACTCCAGGCAAGCGCCTCCTTACCCGCATTGACGACGACGATACCATCCGCGGTGACTCCGATCAAGACCTCGAGTCCCAAAGCAACCGCTCCTATGACACCTTCGGACGGTGCAACAGCCCGGACGAATCAACATCAACCACCAGCAGCAACTCCAGCACGCGCGTGCGCATCAACCCGCGTATCGTCTCAGATGCCATTCTTGGCCTCTCAGACGGGCTGACAGTGCCCTTCGCCCTGAGCGCCGGTCTATCCGCACTCGGAAATACAAAAGTGGTTGTGCTGGGTGGACTGGCCGAGCTGGCAGCAGGGGCCATCTCCATGGGACTTGGTGGATACGTTGGCGCAAAGAGTGAAGCGTAAGTCATCCACACATATCAACCAATCATTCATATGTACTAACGAACTCCAGTGATTCATATCAAACAACAGTCCGTGAAACACGACAGTTAATCCAAACGGACTCACAAGAGACTCGCGCCATGGTGTGCGAGACCTTTTCTCCGTACGGGCTGTCAGACTCGGCGGTTGCGGATATCACGCGTGACTTGCATGCATCTCAAGACCGCCTCCTTGAGTTCCTGATTACTTTCCATCATCGAGAGACGGCCCCTGACTGTAACCAGGCGTGGACTTCGGCGATCACGCTCGCGCTGGGTTATTTTATTGGCGGGTTTATTCCGCTTATTCCGTATTTCATTGTCTCGCGGGTTATGGCTGCGCTGTACTGGAGTATTGGTGTTATGGCGATTACCCTGCTTGTGTTTGGGTATGTTAAGACCTGTGTTGTGCGAGGCTGGTCTGGCCGGGCCAATGTGCTGGCTGCGATCTGGGGTGGAGTGCAGATGTGCTGTGTTGGAGGTGTCGCTGCTGGCGCGGCGATTGGATTGGTTCGATTCATTGACATGGGCAATACTTGATTAGCCTGATGGTGATGGTACTGATGATTTTCACGTTGCATTAAGCGCTCACGGCATTGCAGCAGTCGGAGTTTTGCTTTCCCTCTACTCCTACTGTTTTTCATTCTGGTTTGACTCGGCCATGGGTCTATCAGCGGGCGTTTCGGGGAGCTATAAAAAGCTTTATACTTTATACACATTTAACGAAGCGTAATTCATTCCACATTGACAATATCAAGTTATATGATTTCAAATACGAAGGCACTAGTGCTGTTTGCCTTGGGTATACGGGTATATGAGACAAAGAATCACCCACTCAACGCAATCCCAACCAACTTCTTCGCCTTATCCGACAACTGAATCTTCAAAGCCTCCTCCCTCCCCCGCTCCGACATCTTCCCCCAAGTCTTCCTCAGAATGTCAACCATCTTCTCCTCATCTGCGAGCTCCGCCTCGAACTTATCAAACTGATCATCCAAAAAGACAAGACAAGCAACATCCTCCAGAGTCTGCGTATCAGGATCTCCCTGCTTAAGATCAGCCTTACGCACCAACGCGCCAACTCTCGCCGCCTCCTCAGCCGAATACCCGCTCTCAACACAGATCTGCTCGACCAGTGCAGCCTGTCGCCTCTGCAGGCCCGCCCGCCACGAATGATACCCGATCTTCGTGGCGGGGTAGCTGTCCCGCGGCACTTCCCAACGGCGCAGGTGTTGGGCGCGGATTGCGAGCTGAAGGAGCTCTGGTGCAGATGGCTGCAGGGTTGAGAGGTAGC
Source organism: Penicillium sp. CF05 (assembly GCA_002916455.1). Classification (NCBI taxonomy): domain Eukaryota; kingdom Fungi; phylum Ascomycota; class Eurotiomycetes; order Eurotiales; family Aspergillaceae; genus Penicillium; species Penicillium sp. CF05. The sequence goes on from PKQL01000116.1 coordinate 41,305, forward strand.
TGGTCATTTTTTGTGCATAATGCAGTTCGTACGGGATTGAGCCGGTGGCTGTTTGGGTTTGGCGGGGATCGTCGGCATGCGCTGCGTCGATGCGCTCGAAGGCTGTCTCGAATTTGGTCATTCTTGTGGGTTCGGATGCGGACAATGAGGCAGATTGTTTGTTTTGAGTGGTGTAGCTTGGCGAGAAGAGTTTAGGCTTGGGACCAATTGGATTTGTTCGCGCTTGAGAGCTGTGTGAGTCGATTGATATGCGGTTTTGGATAAGAATAGGCGCTAGTCCAGGTGTGGCTTAGTGTGTGTGGTAACTGGACGCTTCTAATTGGTGGATGGATTGTATACATCGAGGAATCCATCCACCTGATGGACCTCCGGATGTATCGTACACCGGACAATTACATACATGTTGACTTCACAAAGCAATGCATGCCGCCGATGGCTAATTATCATGGCCGTTATATCTCTTCTATTAGAATATCCAATTCAAATTGACACCACGAGATAATGGTGGATAATCTCTACATATCTATCTATAGGATTTGCTCTTCCACATGAACTTTGAACAAAGACACCTACATAACATCAGTATCCAGCTTGCTGGGGATTAGCCTGTGGGGAACTGTTTTTGGACCGAGCACTGTCGTAATTACAACACGCAGCAGCAACAAAAATTAGATCACAATCACGATGAAGTGCTGCTCTTTTTTGGGAACACAAGCAGCTCTTGCGAAACATCCAAGGGTGTTTCCACCTGGTAAGGCTTCTCCTTTTCAAAGATTCGTGCCACTTCCTCCAGGGATAGGCCTTTAGTCTCCGGGAGAAGGAAGTAGATCGTCGCCATGAAAATCACAAGGCAACCCAGATACACCGTGAAGTACTTCCAGTGAATTGCATCCAAGGCGATCGGGTTTATAAATTGGTTGAAGAAGCAAGCCATCGAATCGGTAGTCAGTGTGATGGCAAGACCCTTGGCGCGGAGTTGGAAGGGCAGGATTTCAGCTGGGTATGCAATAAACAAGGGCATGTATGCCATATCGTAAGCGCTGCAAAAGAGGAAAAGCATGGGAACCACCGCAATGCCAGCCTCCAACACATGTAGCTCTTGGAAGAGACCAGACATAGTCGTCGCGGCAGATAGATAGATGAACATCAGCATTGTTGCGCTTAGCCAGAGTTTCCGTCGTCCGTATCGGTCTGCAGCCATTGCTCCGCCGACTGCGAAGCACAGGTTCCACACCTGCATGCTTATATTGATGGCGGCTTGGTGAGATGCGTTATATATACCGACTGATTCTAGAATCGGTGCTAGATAATAAGAGACCACTCCTGCAACGAGAAACATGGTTAGAAAATCTGATTGTAAGAAAAGGGGGCCTTTTTTTTTTTTTTTCCATACCATTTCCAGACCATTCTTGCATGAAACCCAGAATCACACAAATGGATAAACGATGCATGTTGCTCCGGGTTGCGAAGAAACTGCTCCAGCGGCGGCAGCTCTTGTCGGCCTCCGCATTGATGCTCTTGCAAATCTGGTAGAATTCGTCTTGAACAAGTTCGTCGTTTTCATCCCCATTGGCATGGTATCTTGCCAGTATAGCCATTCCATCCTCCTTCCTGCCCCGAGAGACCAACCATCTGGGGCTCTCGGGAACAAAGCAAAGTCCTATCAACTGAAGGACTGGATAAAACACCTGCGTCAAGCAGGGGAGTTTCCATGACCAATTCCCTACAATTGTGAGTCCAGCAAAACCAACAGTGGCCGATGTGATTGACCCGATGAACCAAAGAGCATTGTATAGACCTGTGAAGGTCTGTCGCTGGCGTGGATGAGATGATTCGGTAATGAGCAATGGTGCAGCAGTTTGTGAGATGCCAACTCCCATTCCAGCCAGAACACGAGCACCAAAGAAGACCCAGTGATCTTGTGTGGTGATTTGAATAATCGAGGCAATGATCACTAGAGAGGAACCGATGAGAACACAGGCCCTCCGCCCCAGATTGTCGGCGATGTAAGATCCAGGGATGAACGCGCAAAAGGATCCCAGCGAGACAGCTGCGATAATAAGTCCTCTCTCATTTGCGTCGAGTCCTTTCAAGAAATTCGAGACTGTTTTTGTTTTCTTTAGCCTTGTATTCCCATATAGCATAGCTATGTAAGGCAAGATGCTTACATTCGGGAAGCACCAGAAGGCCATTTATCATGCTAGCACAATATCCAGCTGTGGCTGATGCAGATAACATAAACCCGATTCCCAGGTTTAGTCTCCGCATCCCTGGATCTTTCATCCAGTTGCTGTTGGTGTTGTTCTGTAAGACCTTGGAGGCCATGTTTGGCGATGTGCTGGGAAGGCAGTGAATCTCGTGGAGTATTTTTCCGAACCTACAACTCCGAGCTGTCAAGCTCGTATATTTAAACACTATAGATTAATTGGTAAAAAAAAGCTCCGAGTGATGATCCCGCCCCAACATTCCTCACATTTATCCAGGACCCGAGCTCTCCGCGCGAGGTTACAGCTGTAGCTAAGGAGTAGGAATGTAGGGAGGGGAGTCAAATGATCCGATCACCGGATAATATTCCTTAGTTTGCCCTAATCCAAGAGACTGGATGTGATACGCCTGTCAACATGCCTGATTACAGATGGCGATTGGAAGGTGAGCTTCCAAGGTCTTGGTGAGCTCGGATGCCCCAGGAATGCTTGTAGCTCTCATAGCTCCGTCCCCTCACCTTTGGCCACGGGGATCGTTTCCTCAGTTGCCTAAGTTTAGCTTTGGGATTCGTAGCTGTAGCCTCCGTATGGATTCCCTGGATTACAGATTCGCGTTAGATCGACTCGCTTTTATGCAGGGACTTGTCTCTGGGGAAACGCTGTATGGAAGAAATCCTCCATAGACCTTATAGGGAACTGAATTTCATTTCCTTTTCTTCTTTAATTTTGTGAGCCAGCTCGGCGTAGCTCCTCCAGCTATCCTACGTCACCTGATATTTGAAAAGGCCTGATCAAGGAGAGTCTTGAACCAGGAAGGCATAGCGGCCTGGAATGATATTACTTGGTTCTGACGTGGACAGCTATATGGCACCAATCGGAAAACTCATCAGGGTATCCCGGTGACTTACGGTTTCCCCCTGCTTACGAGTTGAAGGAGGTTCAGGGAAATAAAGTTTACTGTATAGATATGACTTGGACATGACTGTTGAAGATACTACTGGCTAGTAGATGAGATCATGAAGCATGAAGTAAAATAGTGAGTTTGGTGTAGGCTAGACTTATATGGAACTACGCAAGAGAAGTCCTATTACTACAGAGGATGATCAGTGACTTAATAGATGAATTTTGCTAGAGGTCACACAGGATGGAATTTTACCCAAGTCATTCCCTTCTGACTGAGCTCTAAAAATGTTAAGTATTTATAGCAATATCTTTCGAAGCGGAATCCAAGGTGGTCAACTCTCAAGGTTAGAGCTGTTCGAGCTTATTTATAGTTCTTGGTTCGCAAACTTGGTACCTTGGTACTTTAAAAGCTTAGAGACATGGACCCTAGAAGGTTATATGTTTTAGATATAGTGTGCAAGTATCTTCGTTTGCCTTGAACATACGGAGTACATCTCCAGCTATTCTACAGATTGATCTTTAATAGGTCATAAATTGTGGATATATATTCGGAGAAATATGTATGTCTGAGATATGCCAAGGCTATGGAAGTCGGACAATTTCCCGTCCACACAAAAGTTAATAGGGTACTGCAGGCCATACATGGGGTAGTAATTCGTTCCTTATGTTTTTAGAATAAACATAAGACTGCGCTGTCAACAAATTGGAGGCATATAATCCACCGACGTGAGTACTCAAATCCTTAAGGGGTTGGAAGCTCTAATTTCCAGTCATACACCGGAGAAATCCCGGGACTTCCAAGACTTCACTAGTTCAGTAGCTCCCATCCTTCACACTCTGACTCGTCAATCACATTAAGCCAAGAGAAACTTCGCAGGCAGCCACAGCGCCAAGGCGCTGGAGATGTTCGAGACACCGGGTGTCTTGGCGTACCTACGGAGTCCTGACCCTGAAACCTTAGATCGCATGAAGATTTTTTTGTCTTATCTGATCTTCATCTTGAACCCTATATCTGAACCATCAAGAGTCCTACATTGAGCTACATTGAGCTACCTTTGACCAACCTCAATCAAACCACCCAAAATGGCCTTCCTTGACGACCCTCTAAACCTCAACCAATACAAAACAACTATATCCGAACCAAAAAAGAACTGGATCCCATACTCTTCCAATGAAAAGGAAAAGCTCACAGGCTTCTACAAAGACCAAAATGGAATGATCGAGTGCTTCCTCGGCGCAAGCGAAGAAGAGCGCCTCAAAGCCGAAGACGAAGCCCAAAATGGCGGCAAAGTAAAGCTCGCCGTGCGCGGCAGCTTCACAGTCAACTTCTGCCTCTTCGTAATCCAGCTCTACGCAGCCATCACCACGGGCTCTCTAGCCCTCTTCGCCACCGCCGCAGACGCCTTCATGGACCTTGTCTCGTCGCTCGTTATGCTCATCACGTCACGCATGTCCTCGCGCCCAAAGCCATACAAGTACCCCGTTGGACGACGCCGCATCGAAACGATGGGAGTGATTATGTTCTGTGCGTTGATGACCGTCGTCGCGATAATGCTGATCATTGAATCGGCCAAGGCTCTTGCGGCTGGTAAGACTGAGTCCGAGCAGTTGCATATCGTGCCGTTGATTTGTGTGGGGATTGCTATCTTCTCCAAGTTATGTATGTGTATCTACTGCTATGGCTTGCGTCGGTACCCGGCTGCTCATGTCTTCTATATTGACCACCGTAATGATCTGGTTGTTAATGGGTTTGGGTTGATTATGTCGGTTGTTGGTGATCGATTTGTTTGGTATCTTGATCCTGTGGGCGCGTGCTGTATTGCGCTGCTTATCTTGTTCTCGTGGGCGTCGACTGCGTTTGAGAATATGTGGTTGATCGTGGGCAAATGTGCTCCGCGTGAATTTGTGAATAAGTGTATCTATGTGACTCTGACTCATGATCAGAGGATTCAGAAGGTGGATACGGTGAGTTATGAAGGTGGATTGATGAGTGGCATCTTGGCTAACGGTACATAGTGTCGCGCTTATCATTCCGGACAGCAACTCTATGTTGAGGTCGATATCGTCATGGACCCTGAGACTAAGCTTCGGGAGTCTCACGATGTAAGCCAAACGCTGCAGCGTAAATTGGAAGGACTTGCGGATGTCGAGCGAGCCTTTGTGCATGTCGATTATGATTATATGCATGATGTCAACGAGGAACACAGGCCGCTGTATGAGGTTGGTGGAGCGAAACACTCCATCAGAGCTTTGGTGAAACGATTATGGTCTAAAAGCGAAAAGCAGACAGATGGAAATGCTGTGTGAGAAGCTTCGGTCATGAGCTGTTCTCTAATGCCTAGGAATGTGATATGGTCACATAATGAAAAAAAGGAATAAAATTAATATCATTGTCGGCTTTATTAATGTCGCAAGTAGTTTCTCAGCAGGGCAATTTGGTATTAGAAATAAAAGCAGAACCTGGTATCAACGTAATCCGGAATATTCAAAACAGAAACAGAAATTCAAAACAGAAATTCAAAACATGATATCCATCTCATATATCCAAACTAAACGGCTAAGTTTCTCTTCTTAGTTCTTGCGAACATGCCGTATGGCTTGACAGTAAAGGCGCCATTGAAATTCTTCCCTTCCATATCAAATGTATACCCCTTATCCGCCAACTCAAAATCAACATCCTTAATGATGCGAACAAGTGCATGCAACGACCATTCCCAAGCATACCGCTTACCATAACACTCACGCTTACCGTTACCGAAACCCTTCTTCACACCGCTGGGAAGCCGATCAAAGGCCTCACCGAGCATGCGCTCGGGCTTAAAAGCATTAGGGTCATCAAATATAGCTGGGTCGCGGTTAACAGCGGCCAGGATCGCAATCATGGGCTGGGTCTTGGGAATCTCGTATTCTCCTCCACCGAGCAGGACTGGACCATCGGTTGGCAAAGGCTCGATATTGAAACCCGGAGCTGGGACGCAGAGACGGAATGATTCGCGGAGGATGGCTTCGCAGTAGGGCAATTGCGATAGATGGAAGTGTTCGATTTGGCCGGAGGGACCGATGAGGGTGTCAATTTCCTCACGGGCACGGGTGACCTTATCTGGGTTTTTGGCGAGATAGTACAGGGTAAAGGAGACGAGATTCGGGGTTGTGGCACTGCCGATAAGAATGTTGATTATCTCGTCGATGACCCGGCTGTCTGGAAGGGATTCCCCCGTCTTCGGATCCTTTTCGTGAAGTAGGGCGTGAAGCAAATCTCTCTGTTCTATTGGATTATTCCGTCGCTTGGCGATCATCTCAGCGCAATAGTCACGACAAATCTTGATATCCCTGTCGAATGTACTCTGGTACAAGAGCCGAGTGAGGAGCTTAGGTCGCGTGGGTCGACGTACGGCTTCAAAGGTTGTATCTGACATAGCTTTGATGACGGCTGGTTCTTCGCCAAGGACACAGTCTACATGCTGACCGAAGAAGCATTTCATGTTGGTGGCGTGGTTGAGTCGGTCCAAGTCATTAATGACGTCCACACGTTGCTTGGTGCTGCCTGTCGAAGTCCATTTCCAGATTAAGTCATCTGTTGTGAGTTGTATATCCCTGTGCATTTCCTTGACGACCTCGGGCAAAACGTAAGGAGCCATGATACGATGCGCGATGCCCCAGCTTTCCTCGTTGTCAAACGCAGTAAAGAGACTGTCGTGGGCAAGACTGCGGATTTCGACAATAGGACCGGTGACACATTTTCGAAATCGTTTCTCATCACAAACTTCCTGAAGGAGAGCGGCGTTTGTAATGAAGATAAGTTGCTTGGTGAGGATTTTGATTTTGAAGATACCAGCACCACCATGTTCTGCCGCCAGCTTATTTAACGAAGCCCAAGTATTGCCAGGGATCATATCAAAGATATTCCCAAGAATTGGAAGCCCTTGGGGCTGAGGAATAGGCGAAGGCATAGTGTTTGTACACTAGAGAGTAATTTAGCAGAGAATACCTTTCAGAATACAATGGCGAACCACTCTCACTTATCAATAGTAAGACAGGAGGACTTGTCACAAGTGCCACGAGTGCATGAGCTAGGAGATCGCAGCCTTCGTGCCACATGACTATTGAAATAGCAAGCCTCTAAATGGTCCACGATCACGGCGTAGCTTGAGTGACATGGTGATGAACCTGGATATTCCGTATCTTCCAATTGGACGAGGTCAGAAGCTCGAGGTGCAGGTGAGCTGAAAACTTCATACCCCACAATACCCGCATGATATGTGACGTGACATGACATGTGATAGTGTGATACCAGTAGAAAGAAAGAATACAACATAGTCTCTTTCATCGGGGCTACATTTCAGCTGATTAAAAGTCGCTGACCTGTGTCAGGCAAGAAAGCCAGGCAAGAAACCAAGGAAATGAGAGTGTATTGTGATAGAGGCGCTATTAACCCAAAACAGCCGGGGTTGGAAACCTGGAGCCTAAGCACCCAACACAACACACCTAGATAAAACGTAGGTGGCTGGTGCAGAATAGAATATCCCGAGTAAGAGGTCCTCATGAAGAAAACCCCTGAACCCCAACGCCCGCTCGTCCAGGAACCCGCAAACGCAGCCAATCGGCAAGAATCACGAAACACCAACGTTCAGGTCCTCGCGGTCCGAGGGTTCAAAACGGGCATGGCGCGTGATTGGCGATCGGGATCAGCTGTGGGAGGAGAGGTCTCCGAGGGGTCGTAATGGTATTGATTTTGGTATCGGCTTTTATAGTTCAATGCTCAGATCACTTGACTTCATCTGGGTTCGTCCTCTTATACCCAAGTGGTTGTTTGGCTTAATATATTCCATTGAAAAAGCAGCTATTTAGACATATCAACTACAAGCCAACTACATATTCCGAATACAGCTTCTACCGTACAATGAAGCATCTTGTCATCTATTGAATCAATTGACTAATTCTCGTCTCGTCATCGCGGAATGATATCTCCACGCTGCCAAGGCTGCGGCTGCAAAGACTCGTGGATGTTTTCTTAAAAAAAAAAAAAATGTAAGGAAGTGTCATGCACACTCCCTGTAATCATTGATGAACACAGCGGACCATCCCGATAGAAGAATCATGGAAACAAGCTGCAAGCATAGGACCCCGTCGAGAAACATTGAAATCAGAATAACCAACCATTACAGCAGTGCAGATCTCGAATAGCTGTGCGCGAGATACAGAAAGATGAAAAAGAAAAAAAAAAAAAAAAAAGAAAAAAAGAAAAAAAAGAAAAAACAAGAGGGGGAAGAAACAAAGCTTACGAAATAAAAGCAATTGATCATATCCACTTTGGATAACTTTGTCTCCCGCCCAAAAAACGCCGTCCGATTGATGAAGCCGGGTATATCCAGCACCGTAATGCAACATGTACTGAGAATGAATAAAAAGAGATCAAGGGAGGGGGAGTCAAACGAGGCATCAAGTTCCCGTGCCTTGCACAGTAGCAAGACCCGGCTTGAGCCATCACCCCATCACCCCTAGGTTAATATGGGCAGAATTGGTGTTTCATCGAAAAGAAAATAAACAGAAACAGCTTTTGGTTGATTCGAAATGATCATAAAACCCATCTCGTCATCTGGCCCCAATGCCGAACATGCCGACCCCGTAGCTAGCGCTTCTTTCGGACATGGGGGTTGATACCTTAGCAACGTGGTCCTGGTTAGATTAATTTATATCAACAGAAATGGTTACCGTGGGAATGCAATACCTTCTTGCGTTTCTTCTTCCCAGTTCCCTCGCCATTCGAGTAGAATCCGGGGTCATCATCATCATCCACAAACCCTTCGCCGTAGCCGGCAAAGCTATTGTCATCGTAATGTCTCTTGCGACCCCTGCTAGGCCGCGGCCGCTCCGCTTCCTGTCCTTGTGGGGTTGCGGCATGAGATTGAGTAGAGGAGCGACCAGCACTTGGAGGTGCGGCAGCCTTCTTGCCAGTATCGCCTGAGGGTGGATTCTTGGCCGCCTTTTCGTGACCCAAGATATCTTCCCAGAAATCATTGTTAGGAATCGGTCCTGGTTCCATTTGCATGGCTCGCGATTGAAGATTTTGTAGGGCCGAATCCATGTCTGCAACCTTGATGGCCTTGCCATGCACCTTCTGGTTCTGCCATTCCTCTTCCGGCCATAGAGTCATGTGCCTCAGGCTGCCAGGTGCGCCAACCTCCTGCTTGTGGGGCTTGTTCCGTCCAGCGAGTCCCAGTCCTTTCAGCTTTCCTTCGTATGATTTCCTGAGGCGGTTGATTTTCTCCCCTGTCACGGGATCCGTGCGTGCTACCGAGTTCGCGATTGGACCTAACCCATAGAGAGAAACGAGATCCACTGAAGGGTCTGGACCAGTAACGATCGGAGCTGTCAAGGAGTAAAAAGCAGTGTTAACAACTTCAGTTCCAAGAATGTGCAAGGTCAGTGCATTCAAGCAGCTACATGCAACGAACGCCTTGATGCATTTTGGGGAATCTTACATCTCTTGCAAAGATGAAAAGCCGAGGTTAACTCTTTCTGAAGAGAGTCCAGATCGAGACTGAGGGTATTTGCCCGGCGAGTCGGCTCGGTATCTACATCCATAGCGTCGAAGTCTGTTGAGTGCTGACCTTGCCCGGTGGCAAAATCGTTAGTGCGGTCTGTTTGCAAAGACTGCCGATCGTTGTCGGTCGGTTTGTGTTGTGTTTGTTGTGCTGGTTGCTGAGCGGGACCTGCTCCCGAGTTTTCTGCCGAGTCCTGTATCCCCATATTGAAAGATTTTCTCCCCTGGTCCACATCCTCCGAAGTCGCATTCATAGGGTGACCGCTGACACTACTGGCGGGAGTGGGGAATGAATTGGTTGTGCTCATTATGGGCTGTTGGGAGACTTGGGTAGACATCGGCGCAGAGGACGGAGGTGAGGAGATATTCGGAGGTTGGACCGTCGCCTGATTCGGTGATGTATGCGAGGATATGAAGTCGGCGGCATGGCTTTGTTCGCTCACCGACATCAACGGAGGAGATGTCGGGGTCTGGGGAATGTGTTCCGAAGAAATGGGTAACCGATGGTTCTCTTTCAGAGACCCGGCGGGCGAGGAAGGTGAAGGAGGTCTTGCTTGAAAGGATGTGGGGTGAGTGCGATCAGACATGAGAGCCCGAGAAAAAGTTCAGCATGCAGAGACGGTATTAACCAGAGCGGCTCTGGATCCGAATCGCAAAGGTTGATACCAGTGCCTGGAGAGGGGGGTCCCGGTCTCGATCGACGGTCGCTCAAGCAGGCGAGCAGGTCATTCAATAGGCCAACTAGATCATCTGCATTCCAAGGGACTAGATTAAATCCCTACAAGTGGTGCAGATTGGGTGGCTGATGAGTGTCTGTGGTGAAGGAGGGTGATGATGGAGACAATCCTGTGGTCAAAGCCGACGAGGATGACGGCGAATTGATCAATTCACGTGACCGGTCTTGGCCCGATGTACTTTATTACCTGCATTGTATATTCTATTCCAAGGTTGATTCATGAGAGTATGCAATTCATGTACTGGCCTATTTATTGTTATTCTCTTACTTATCTCTTTCATCTCAATACAATGCGACAATAGGAGTGCGTCAATTGTCAATTAAGACTGCAAACAATCATCCCCTTAGTGAGTGGCGAGAACAACAAGTCGAAAACAAGACTTTATTGAAAGGCACTTTTAGCTATATTTGCCGGGAATAAAATTCCCAATAATTGTTCAAATAATTGTTACATTAATATATGTACGGAGTACAATATGTAAATCAGATTATGCGGCACTCTTGAGATGCTGGGGTGGCGGATCCCGGGTCTTACCTGCGTCCATCATTATCCCAACTTTCCAAGTCATGAAAGTGAAGGATGTTAAATGAGACTTGAAATAATGGAACATCGTATCTCTTACTATTGAGAGACTATTCGCCGAGAAAACAAAGTCAGGTGGTCTAAGATGCCTTTTTCGGCATGGGCGACCTCCGGCCTGGTTTGCAACAAGACCATTACAGAAGACATATTTCGTGGGTGTCGGAAGATGAGCCAGTCCCAGACAGAACATGAGTGATATACGTATATCAGGAATTAAGCACAACTCCCAACTAAGCTCCTCAATACAAAATGATATCCGCAGACGGAGTGAGACCAATTGCATCAGTACCTCAGGACTGATAGTACGCATTATACTCATTAACCAGTTGGGCAGATACATCGGGTATATTGTGTTCGAGGGAAGCCAGAAGCTCGATTTGCTCTTGTTGGCTGAGGGTGCGTTCACGCCATGAGGGTACCGGAAATGGCTCGTTAAAGTATTGAGAGTACTGGTCTCCAATGGTGGACCAGTTCATGGGGTCGACGGTCGCATCGGTGTATGCCAAATGACCCGCGGTTGTTGAGGCAAGTGAGAAATTGGGGTCCCAGCCCTGCAGGCCGGGCACAACCGAAGGTATCGTGTTATAAGGGGTGTTTGGGTCGACTGATATATCAGGGTAGAGCGTCGGCCCCACGTAGGCTTCTGATGTATAATGTGGTGCCACACTCTGGGCTGTAAGTGGTCGCTGCATGTCAAATGCAGAGGAAACCGATGGCATTGGTGGTTCTTTGGACGGTCCAGGGGCCACTGCAGGTGGCGTTGGTTCTTGAGTGAATGTAGGATCAGCCGATTGTCCTCTAGAATAGGTACCGTTTGAGGCGGTATCGCCGATTGATAGGTTGCCGCCACGGTGATTGTTGGAATAATATGAGGCAGGCGTACTGCTTGATGGGCTGGACATCGCTGGAGGGGTCATGCCCTGCGAGGAGGTTGGCGTTGGATGATTAGAAGGCGAGTGTACGACAAACGATTCTTCGGTCCTGTACGCTTTCAAGCACGCAGCAACAAGGCGCCTGTAAAGAAGGAAGGCAGATTGAACACCTGGCCAACGCTCGGCGGAAAATACAATCACTTCAAGGGCCATATCCAGGTGCCCTTGGACTTCCTCAATGGTATGCTCTTTTCGAATTTCGGGGTATGAGAGGGTCCAGAGCACAGTATTCAAAGCCATGAAGAGAGCTTGCACAAACACCCATGTCAGGTCGACAGATCCGGTGATCATCTGTTCCTTATGCATGGCGATATTGGAGATGGCCGCGTCATAACAGATTTTGGCGGCATGGACTGTTGGCTCGGGGATTTGTGGTGAGGGACGGTACATGAGAATAATAATGGTGTTCCGTCTCCCTTGGAACCTGCAGAAGTTATTGTCAGCAAAGCCGCACTTTGGAAAATGGGAATAATTGACGAACCATTTCACATTCAGCCCACTGCCATCATCGTTCTTGGGAGTAGTGGCCATCCAATGGTCAATTTTGGCCAACATTTGATAAAACCATGGGTCCTGATCATCAGCTGGGGTCTCTCGTCTGTTAGAGTAGAGCATTCTTCTGGGCTCCAATTGGAGTAGTCGCATTTTGAAAAAGTGAACCGCAATACATTTTGCTAGAACGGGTTTCGCTCCAGGGGTGATGCCCTCGGCGGTGATGTACCGGTCATCCACTAGTTCAAAGAATTTCACATTGATATGGTCGTGGCTGACGCAGTAGCTGCTGCATCGACCCAGACTATGAGAAAGGCCGAACTCCATTGACGAGACGATCCAAAACAACCTTCGTCGCATGTCGATCTCCAATGGATTCAGTGGTTTCCCACAAGGTGATTTGGTGACAGTGGCTTCTTCGGTCAATCCCAAATCCTGACAAAGTTTGGCAGCCGTCCCCACGACCCAGTACGCAGCTGTACGAGTGGGCGTTACCATTGAATATGAGGCAATGAGCACAAGGCATTGTAGAGCCCCCAAATCCAATCGTTTCAGCGTAGGTTCCAGGTAGGGCAAGGCCGCAAGGTAATAACTATCAGCGAGACCAGCGTATTCTGTACTCATTTTCTGCATGCTGATGGCGATGACCATCCGCAGTTGGAAATTTTTGCAGGGATCTGTCGAGCCATTGAATACCTCCTCTACCTCTTGTCGAAATGTGGGCTCGTGCAGGGTAGGAAGTAGCGCTTGTGCTATACAACGAATCAGTCACACTAGCTACAAGATTGAAAACTAACAAGGTCTGAATAAAAAGTGATCGCAGTACCTTTGGCCACAAAAAGATCAATCAATTTATAGGTCAGGGCCTTTGGAGGTAGGTTGGGTTGTGGGATCGAGCTTATCATGGGATAGACTTTTGATGTCGGTTTCGAGTCTTCTTCGGCGAACGCATCTTTGATCTCTTGTGCGGTAAATTCGGGGACAACATCCTTGATACTTTTGGAGTCGGTATTTTGCTTGGCCATTTCCATGACCAAACGAGTCATGGCGATGCCACTCGAGGCACCGAGATATCGCGGCTCATCGTTCTCCTTAAACCGGATGCGCCCGGCGCCCCGCACCATCAACTCGGCATCGGCAGCATGTTGTATCTCGTTCTCAGCTTCGGCAAGTTCTCTTTCTAAAGCCCGGGCTTTCTCTCTGAGCGATACGATATAGGTTCGAGGTATAGTTTTGTCTCGGGCCGAGTCATAATAGACGCACTTGGCATTGCTTCGTTCGCAGGGTGCACATCGTGGAATCCCGGGGTCGCATCTGGACTTTCGCTACACGGGAGGTGGGTCAGTTCCGAAACAGCACTGCGAAACAAGAAAAAAAAGAAGCTCATGACGCTAAGGGACGGAGGGGCGAAAAACCCGAGATCGCGGGGAGGAGGCGGAGAGGGGCCGATGTCGCATCATACCTGTCTACACCTTGTGCAGGCTGTTAATGTGTGAGCAATGCGACCGTCTGGTGGCTCTATGGAGTGTAATTCCGGCGATTTCAACCCTGTTGAGTCGGGACTCGGGGTCATGATGGGCCAAAATGGGTATATGATAAAAGGAAGAGAAAGGTCCAATCACATGGGGATTTATACCCAATGTACCTTTCGAATATCAAAATTGCGAACAGTCAACATGGTGTACCCAGGGCCTAAGGGGGGATGGAACGAGGAAGAAGTTGTGTCTGAAATGGGAATGGGGCCATAATGTGATTTCCAAGAGAGGGGCCTCGGTCCAGATCTGGAGAAAAAGGTTGGGCGTGGGACAAAGTGGTGGATATGTGGAGGCACAAGGCAGCTGAAATGAGAGACCTTGGTCTTAAATGAATAATATATATAGACCTCGGGAGCTGGATGATAACTGTCTAGTATTTGATACTTAGTATTATTTCGATAAATATTTTTAATAGTGAAATAGTGGATTTGATAGGATTTAATAGGTTTAACAGGCTTAATAGGCATCTTTAATAGACCTCGACGGTACAAGCAATTTAGAGGGGAGAATCTCGTCCGTGCGGTTCCACCGATCTCCCTTCAATTCCTGTCCTATAAATTATATATATATTATATTATTATAATCTCCAGGGCTGTTTCATATAAAAAGATCACTGGGTTTCAGTGGAGTTCCTCCTTCTTTTCAACGTCTTCGGCTAAGGCTTATTTCTTTACGGTCGCTAATCCTTTCCCCGGGGACTTAATGCACGTTCCTTTGATTTTTCGTGTTAAAAACTTATTTATTTCACATCACGTGAGTGCTTTTTGCCCGTTTTGGTCTTGGAAGTGGAGATGCAGGGGGGAAAAAAAGAGTGGGGGGTCACATATCCTCGAATTTACTGACCGTATATGACCAGTATAATGAGCAAATATGTCAGTCACAGCCACGACCTTCTTGGAGAATCCTCTGCTCAAGGTGAGTCGTCCAGTCGCTGCCTGCTCGAGATGTCGGACTGCGAAGATCAAATGTGACGGCAAGCTCCCCGCATGTTCGGCTTGTGAAAGAGTCGGCAAGGCGACCACTTGTTCCGGGGCAAGCGATGAATTCGCCAAGGGAAAAGAAAGGAGTTATGTCGCGTCACTGGAAGGATATTGTGAGAAGCTGGAAAAGAAGATCAGTCAGATGCGTGCCCGATCAACCTCACTGTCTGCTGAGGGTGATGGCATCCCTCGGGAGATGTCGATCACCTCCGTCTCGTCTGAAAGTGCACTGGGTCCTGCCCACCGTAGAGAGGTCTCGGACATTGATGATTTAGTTGGCGACTTTGGTTTCTTGTTAGTATGGCTAAATTGCCTTTTTCTTTTTTTTTTTTTGTTCTTTCTTGGCCCCGCTAACATCTCAAAAGGTCCGTCAATGCGACATCGCGAGATTTCCACGGCATCACCTCAAGTACCTCCTTCGCCAACCTTCTCCTCTCAGTCGCTCTAGCCGATTCTCCCCCACCATCCTCTCCTTATTCATTACCTGCGCGGCACGAAGCGACCCCCTTGCTACAACACTATTTCGATAATGTTTTTGTCCAGCTGCCTTTCTTTGTCGAAACGAGCTTCTGGACCTCAGTAGATGCCGTATATCAGTCAGGTGGCCGGTTCGCCAAACCGTTCGACCATTGGATGCTGCGCATGGTTCTCGGTATTGCTTCGGCATCAGTGTCATACCATTACAATGATAAAAGCCATCAAAGGGCATGGGCCCTCGTGTCAGAGGCTTTGGCATATGCCGAGGAAGTCCTCCGCCCCGGGTCAATCTCGGGAATACAAGCAATTCTACTGCTTGCTCAATATTCTTTGGTTGACCCAATACGCTTCCGCAGTTGGTATTTGGTTGGAATGGCTGTCAAGGTTGCGATAGATCTGGGCTTGCATCAAGATCCTCCTGCTGAAGTTTCGACTAATCCTGACCGACTTGATATTCGCCGGCGTGTGTTTCATTGCATCTATTGTCTAGACAGGTTGGTCTTCGTTCTGTCCCTCAATTTCCGCTCTGCTAATCTTCTATTACAGAGGATTGAGTCCTGCTATGCAGAGAACGTACTCTTTCTCCGACGGATCTGTGAATGTCGCATTGCCATATACTGCTGCACCAGGCGCCCCCATAGAGCAGAGTCACATTTTCCTACGCAGCCCGGCACCTGCCTTGCATATCGTTAAAATCCGACAGATTCTGTCCACGGGCTACCAAGAAATGCATTACAGTGGACGCGATCCATCCCCGCAACCCCTGGTCCTCATCTGGACTCTGTGCTGGCGAGCCCGGGAGTGGTTCCATCAATGCCCCAAGAATGCCCCCAATCACTTTTCACTTCTATACCGACTGGAATTATTATACACTATTATCATCCTGCTATCCCCCTCGCACCGATATCCAACACTCCACGACTACAACAAAGCTCTCTTATTCGACCGGTGCATGGACTACATCAGCCAAATTCACCAGGTCCTAGAAAACCCCGGCGCCCTGCCCTTCCTGACATACCTGGACATGCAGCGTGTGCACCAAGTGGGTCGATTATTTGTCGATGTCCTGTCCGACAATTACGACAAACTCATTAGCGCTGCTGTTCCAGCACCCCCATCTGTCCCCGCTGGGACTCCAGAGCCACCGGTTCTGGGTGCCGAGGACTTGTTTAATTGTCACGCACGTGCCATCCGCTGTCTGTCCTATATTCGCGACTTGCTCAAATATTGTGATAGGAAGTGGGACATGCATGGGCATCTAGAGCAGTTCGAGGTCGAGTCTGCCTCCATAGAGAAAATTCTGATGGATGGCTCGATGGGCTATATGTCGAATCAGGGGATGTATTCTCAAGACCCGTTGTCGGGGATGCCGCTGGCCGGCGATGCATACTCGGGGTACCATATCGGGCCGTGAAATCATTTCTGTAATATTTGTATGAATCTGGAAAAGAAACGAGCGTGATTTTTTTTTTCTTTTTTTTTTTTTTTTTTCTGCGAATCGGTCTATTAAATGGATTAGATGTGTACTTGCTCGCACTTAACGTATTTCACAAACGAGTGGCCACCCCAAAAACTTCATAGTAAATGTGATATTTTATATCTTTATATCTCAACAACATTCTTCTTATATCCCATTTGTTGTCGATGGCTGTTGATAAGGATTTTTGAATCCCATATACCAATATTAAAAAAATCAAAATGCTATTGTATCACGGTATTGAAAATTATATTGCTGAGAACCAAAAATATATATATCGCGATCACAAAAGTCACAAGAATTTCTGTAAGCTCTCTGATGAGGTTAGATGTCACCTAAAAAGTATTAACCTATAAAACAATTGTAGACAACTGTTGTTGAGATATCAAGTTGTAGTTTATCGCATTTACTATGTGTGTCCGACGTGGCCACTCGCTGGTGGCCACCCGCTTGTGAAATTACTTGGAGCTGTAGCACGGGATGTACAGTTGTACAACGTCTACTTGCGTACTTGCAAGGATGCGACATACCACATTCGACCTCTGATCCAAATCAAAACCCCACCGCTACTAGTGTGCTTCAATGGCACATCGCAGTTTTAACGCTCGATTCCAACGCTGCCACGAGGTCACGGCGTGCTCAAGCGCATTATTGAGCCTGCATTGCATTCGGAGAACCTTGAAAGACCATCTGCTGCACCCGATTCGATAACACGGCAGAGATGGCAGCGCAATGACAAAAATGCTTATGCATACAGTTGATTTCGAGCAATTTCAGCTGGTCACCAGATAATTCCAGGTTAATCTTGACTCGATGTGAGATGATAAGGACTATGACACCGGTGATACGAGGTACAGCAGAGCAAGTTCCACATTGGGTCATAGACTTTGCTCGCAATCTTCGATCAAGATCGATCACCCTCAGGTCACCCTCCACTTGTTCTCCCCTCAAAAGATGTGTAGGGTGATCTACGGAGTATGCAAAACATGGCATTCCTTTTACCACGACCCCGTCGGAACAAAACATACTGAGGAGTTCCTAGACGAATCAACAAACGCCGTTTGATTCCTGAAAGATCCGGTAAATGGGGCAGTAACAATAGCGTCGCGAATTATCATTTTCGTCGCCCAATATCTCGACAACTCGGGTTGCAATGATTTCCATCATTAGATGATTTTGCACTATAGGAATGATGGCGTGTCTTCCAACTCTGATCATGCGGACTAAATTAAGTAAAGATCCTGTGCCGGTCGTTAAGTCAGTCATTCGCCTACAGTCAAAGCTTGGGCTTCACGAATTGCTCACCATCGTCCAGTAAACTCACAGCTCTCCCACCCGTGCCAAGTGCTTCTATCAAATATGCTCAAGGGGAATAACAATACGAGCATATTCCAAAAATTTGGGCCTCCTCGTGGGGTTCTTGAAAGGATCTATTGCATTTTATGCTTTTCCTACTAGCTGTCTCGTGGGAGTTCGATAATATTTGCCTCTACCTCATTATTACGACCGTGGAGACACCCCGACACGATGTAGACTACGATTATAGGGGAAATGGGACCCATTCTAACCCCATTCTTTTATTTGTCCCGGGAATACGATGTTACTGTGGCGAGCTGAGCCAATCTCCCGAGATAGTCCCATATAGCTGGTCCACATTCTAGCATTATTTGCCATAGCCTGGTCGGGTTGATACTAGTAATCATGCCATTGTTCCAAGACTTTGGATTTGGTAACTGATGTGGACTTACCAGTTCCTAGAAGTATTTGCCAGTAATGAGTAAGATGACTTCATGCTGATGGCTATGCATGGCTATGCATAGCTATGCGGCAAATTATGTTCAAATAGTCGATTAAACGTCATATTACTAGCGAGCAGAGAGAACTTCTACAACGTATAACATAAACTGCTTTATTGCGGAACACACAACATACAGACTGATTCATGTCTTGTGTGGAGTACGAAGGACCTTGGTACCGTGCTCTGCAAGCAAACCAAAGCGGTTGACCATGTCCTAGTCATGAATCCACTATTTGTTCAGCTAGGAACTAGATCTATTGTGGATTCAACGAGCTGCTGAACTGACCCAACCATTTACTTGTGGATGTGAACTTGCTGTAGGCCTACCAGTCCCTGTCCCGCTCACTCCGATGGATTACTCTTTCTAGACAGGGTGGATAGACCCAGAATGTGCTTCGTTGAGGGTGGATATATGTACTCCACACATAACCTTGGAGTGGATAGTGCCTTAAAACCAGATCTTAAAACCAGATCGAGACCGGGTCGGTGAACCTCGGGGCAGATCGACACTCAAATATCCACAAACCAGCTATCGAACTTTCTATTACAAACCATTTGCAATACCCCCGGAGGCCATCAATTATCCATGAACAGATACGAAACCATGGTTTGTTTAATATCGCTTTGAATATAAGGAAACTAGCATGCTGTCACCGAGCGATCGAATAGAAGGATGATTATTTGAGTTATTGCATCATTTTCTCCCATTTTGGTAGGTACCCCCTATATGTCGTGGTTGAAAGACATTCATTATTAAGACGGCAATAGGCCGAAAAAACCAATGAATCACGGCATGACATGGGCCGAAGAGAAAAACTAAGATAGTGATAGTCCGCTTGGCTACAAGGGACTATCGGTCTAGTCCAAGATAATATTAACCAAAATATTCAACAGGATATTGGAAAGTCCACCTGCTGATCGACAGAGCCTACCGGGTAGGCAAACCGAAAATTCGGTGCATCATGCAAGTGAAGTGCCTGCTGTCAAAATCCTCCGGATTATTTCCGCTAACTAGTGCTCTACCACATGTTCTAGATATCTCCAGCGGTCAAACTTAAGACTTGGATGCTGAAGTAAGTAAGTCGAGTCATTGTCCCCTGTGGCGAATACAACATATATCGTTGTGTCAACAATAGCCGGTTTCCCGCAAACCCCAGTAGGGAAATAAGCAAAACAAAGAAAAAATTCCCTTCCGGGTGATGTAGGTGGCACCTAAGCTTTTGGCAGCACGATCTTGGGTGCCAAGTCCTGATAGTGGCTGACGGTACTCCAAAGGTAACCTTGGAACCTTCCAAGGTTGGAAATATCCAGTCGAGTTATATTTCACCGCCCTTCCGATCAATCGACTCCGATCAGCCAATGGAAATCCATCTCCGTCATTTTATCGAGAGAACGTGGGTTGAAAGACTTGGGGCATTTCCAATAGAAAGGGGGTCCTTTGAAGTTTATACTGTGGTCGTTGACTATCAATGGCTAATAAGGTATCTTAGCGGCTAAGTGGAGAATCGGTAGTTATGCCGGCCAATTGGCGTAGTTCCACGCTATTGGACATAAAAAAAGCCAATATAGCTCTTTTAGGTGCGGAGTTTGGTTCCCCTATGTGGTGCTATGCAGATCATTCTTTGTTTCTCGTGGAGTCCCCACTCTAATTTCCATTAAAATGACATCAGAGCGAAAGAAAAAGAAAACAGGGCAACTGGAGGTGCTATGATCCAGATCTTCTACCTAAAAGTGGGTTTAGAATATCAGGCGATTGACTGTCATCGGGGTACGGGGTACTTTGTAGATGCATTGTATATTCCAAGGTATGTCGTATGTTTAGCCGGGAATATCAGTAGTAGATCTCATTTCCCGGAACCTTTCAAGGCTGGAAAACAAATTTTATGGTTAATTCAATTAATTCCCGGAATTACTCGGGGGAACCATAAGCCCTCCAGTATAAGCTCAGGCTAACCTAATCTAACGATAGCCCTCGATCCATGAGCCCTAAACATGAGCATGCAGATCTTAATTTGGACCACTTATCCGGTACTCTCCCGGATTGACATTCCGATTTCAAGAAATTCTACGATTCGGGATTGTCGATATAGAGACTTATAATAGGATTCAAGGATTCGATATGTGAAGATCCTATTTCTAGGGCTGAAATGGCTTCAGGGAACTATACTGTTACGAATAATCCTCTACAAGTGCCAGGGTTCGACAATAATATGGTCCCATATCTTACTCCGTAGATGTTTCTTGCTTCCCACCCTAGTAATAGTCTTCACCTAGGCACCTAGGCAAGACCCTGTGCTGACCCCATTCTAGCGGATTCGGTCCATCTCGGCGTACAACTAATTGGGATGCTAGTCCCACTTAATATCTCTCCAAGACTCCATTATATTGATCATATTGAAATCACGCCAACTATGGGGCGGCCTGACCCGCTAGTTTAGGATGCTGCCCTCGACAAGCTGTAAAATTCTGAACACAGGATAGGGGCAAGCAAGATCGTACCTTCGGTCCACAGTGTATAAATACACTCTGCATTCCCATCAAAGTCTTTTCTTCTCCCAAGCTTCTTACTACAGTCATTCTTTAAGTAAAACTGCCGCCACTCTTTTCCGTTTCTATATATCCATTTATTTCACAATGAAGGCCTCTTTTGTCGCCGCTGTCGCCGCTCTGGCCGGCTCTGCTTTCGCTGCTCCCACCCCCGTTGGAGGTCTTGACGGCCTCCTCGGTGGCCTCAACCTTGGAGACATCACCAAGCAGCTCAACCTTAACCAGCTCCCCGTTCTCTCTTCGCTCAGCGATGTAACCAAGGTCCTGAACCTTCCCACC
>PKQL01000117.1:0-57861 GCA_002916455.1 Penicillium sp. CF05
TCTGAGAGGTCATAATTTGCCGGTCTGTCTTGGTACGTTTGCTGTCTATGATGGGGCGATAGCTTGGTTCTATCTTTATGCGTCGATACCCTTATTTTGCTCTGCATAGAACTGTTCATACCTCTACAAAGTTACAACCGTATATCTACGACTTGGGAACATACAAACACATCAAGGGTATAGAAACAGTATGGAATTAAGGGTCAGAACCTGAAGAGTCAATCCTTGAATTCTGAAATAACCCGACGACCGACCTGGCATGACACATGAGAAGGAAACATTCAAATCCGCGGATCCTGCCATTTCCCCGTGCCCAATGCCCGGATGGACGCTCTTGGCTTCCAACGGACGCGAGACCAAGGAAAATGATTGGGGGGAGGCGATATGGTTACATACATAAACAAGAAAATTGGGAGAGATGATAGGATATCCAGCATTCAGATCAGAAGGATAAAAAAAGAAGAAAAAAAAAAAAAAAAGGWAGAAAGGAAATAGAAAAAGAAAAAGAAAAAGGGAGGGAAACACTCCTTGTTTTCTGTAGTGGATATCAGGATTGACAAGAGAAAACACAAAAACCGGCTAGAGATCGTGTCAATGGCAGGGAAAATTAGAACGTGAACAAATGGAGAATAAGATAATGAAAACGCAAAAAAAAGAGAATCAACGCCGGGATCTTGAAACGAGGCTTTTCGACATCCGATCAGCCCCGGTTAATAAAAACATGCGATCTAGGTTCGACACACTTCGTCACCAAAATAGGTTCATTAGATCAAACCGCAGAGACGGAGGTTCTCTTGGATGATGATATCTATGAAACGTTAGACAAGTGTTGCACACTAAAAATGAGGATGGCTAAGCTTACCATTCACTGCTGCCATGACGAATCGAATCTGGGTAGTGTCGGTAGCGCAGGTGAAGTGCGTGTAGATCTGCTTTTGTTCGGCCTGGTTCAGGGAAACGAAACGGTTGAGGATATAGTCGCAAGCCGCGGCGTAGTCGGCACCACCCTCGTAATCAGGGAAGTAGTTCTTCATCGGGCTAACAGGGAGCTTCTCCTTGAAACGATCGATCTTGTTGAGGAAGAGAATGATCGAGGTCTTGACGAACCACCGGGAGTTGCAGATCGAGTCGAACAGAGTCAGGGCTTCTTGCATACGGTTGACGGTCTCGTCTTCGAAGAGCAGCTGATCGTACTCGGAGATGGCAACGAGGAACAGAATGGTGGTGACGTTCTCGAAGCAGTGAATCCACTTCTTGCGCTCGGATCGCTGACCACCAACGTCGAACATGCGGTATGTGAGGTCACCAATAATGAATGTGGTCTCGGTGATACCGGTGGTCTTGACACGGGAACGGAGGACATCCTGGTCGGTGGGGAGGTAGTCGGGCTGGGCAATGCGCTCAATGGAATCGAAGTAGCTAAGAGGAAAGGAAGTTAGTCACGTCGCGATGCGACAGACAAGCGGTACTCACTATTTGGCCGAGTCGTTCAGCTGGTATTCGCGCGAGCGCTTGAAGCACTCCTGAACACCGGTGTCGCGCCAAAGTTGGCCAATGGCGTTTCCAACCTCGGGGGGAATGCTGTCACCCTCGATCTGAGCGGGCTGCATGAAGATGGTCTGCACGTGGTACTCGTGGCGCGCATCCTCCAGGGGCAGCTCGAGGGACTCCATGGCCTCGAGAATGACCCGCATGGACTGGACGGTGTTGCTGTAGATGATTTCCTTGAATGATTCACGTTCGTCGCGGGAGTATCCACCCTCGTGAATAAGCTTCATCTGCTTCAAAATCGTGGATTTGCCCGACTCTCCGGCTCCTGTGATCCCAAATCAGCCATCTGCGCATATTCCCATCAGGGTAAGGGAGGGGTCAATAGATCATACCGAGAAGCAGCATCTTAATCTCGTTTCTTTGCATCATCTTGTCGCGCTTGAGCTGGTTCTCAATCTCCTCGTTCCGCGCCTTCCCCTCCTTATCCTCGGTACTCATTCCGCAACCCATTTTGACGGTAAGAAGTCGCAATTAACGATGTGAAAGTAGATGAGAAAAGATTCTTTGGAGGGATAATCGGTCTGTGACAGGGGCTGTCCAAATCGGATTAATGTCAGCAAAACTGGAATACTTTCATCCGAGAAAATATCGCATTGATGGGCTCGAGGGGGGCGTTGCATAGGTTGTACAAGCACCGCTGAGCAGAGGCGGCGTTTCAGAAGTGGTGTAAGCATGCCGACGCAAGGAGTACCGAGTTTGCCAGATGCAAATAGCCAATTGACAAAGATCAAAGGAAAAAAAAAAAAGGGTACCCACCTGAAGGTGCTTTTGCGAGATGCAAAAACGAAGGACCGGCAAAAGGGTATAAATGAAAGAAATGAAATGAAAGGAAGAATTAGAAGAATTTAGAATCCAATCTGGAAAAGAAGAGAGAGAGAAGGGAGATACAACTCAAAGGTAAGGGGCAAGACTGAGGGGGAAATTGGGAAAGTTTCAGCAGAGAAAGGGGATACACTGGTAATACCACAGTGATTCAGCGATGCCTGGGGTACGGAGTACTGTGGAGTACTGTGTTTTGAGTAAATAAAATACAGAATACAGAACAATACCAGAACAATACTACCCCGGCAACTGGAGTTAGCTGATTGGGCGATGTGGGGATGTACAGGGGCCCATTCAGCCCCTTTTGCTTTTTTATTGTATTGGCCGGTATTTTATTGACATTTGGGTATTATTTATGTGCACCTGGTGCATCTATGGAACATTCTGATTCAGACCTTAAGTATACTATAAAATAGGGTATACCCCCTATCCCATAGTACACTTTCTAATATATAACATATAAGACGTCGGACTTTTGGGGGTATGCAGATCTTGTGGAGAGGAAAACTAGTATATCAAACTAAAAGCGAATCACATTTCAAGACCCAATGTTGGAAATAACTCTTCAAGAGGTCTAGCGGACCCCTGACGAGCAACTTCTCAACATCTAGTATATCGTACAGTTTACTGCTCACACGTTCCATAAAGTCTTCTGACCTCAGCAGTATCTCGTCTCAGATGATTTCAGTCTGAGGGAAACCTTCCAAGGTTGTAATAAAGAAACAAAGCAAAAAGGCCAGAGCTCCTGCCCAATCAGACTAGCTTACGCCCCTTCTCATGCATCCATGTCTTTAAGGCTTCCTTGAAACTTCCTTGAAGTACAACAGTACGGACAATCCGACAGGTCTCTAACAGTCTGCACATCCATGGATCCTCCGTTTTTTCTTCAGTGGACCCCATAGTCCAACTGGGGAACTATGCTGTATGAATGGCGAGACACTGACTGTCACATCTTTATGCTTAGCCCCTCTACTGGTGGTGGATTCAACAAGACTATGTCATGATGATTGAAAAGGAGGCAAGTGAAGGGTAATCCCAGAATCGGGTTTAAAAAAAAAAAACAAGGAAAAGTTAGGGGATTTCCTCTTCCCAATCGCGTCCCAAGGTTGTCCCCTGAAGTTCTGCACTAGATGACCCACTGGCTAGTGATCCTAGCCGTTTTTGCCGCGAATTTGTGTGAGGACTTGATATTGGACTCCACTTATTGCCTCGTGGCAATGGAGACTATTGAAGCCCGCGGCTCTTGTTTGGCGTCTAAACTCGACCTGAACTCTGAATTTGGTAGAGACCTCAGGAGGTTGCTGAGGGTGGTCACGTTATGATTACTAATAAAGAATACCACTAGCTAGGAATTGCCACACGGATAAATTACATGCTCTCTGGATTGGAGAATTGTAACTTACTGCGTAGATCATTTCAATCCACACCCATCTAGACCATAATCAATGGATTTATACCTAATATACCATATATATTAATATACTCCATACCTACATACTTTGGAATTATTCTAAACCACAATCCAAATCTCAATGGGGCGGAAATCTTGGTTCCATCGATCGGGACACCCTGGGAACACCCTGGGAAGACCCAAGGAAACTCGATCGATCTGATTTTTCGGGATTCCCCACCTTAAGAGGCACCCTCCCCTTTCCCCTGCGTTTTCTAATCATCACAATCATGTCGCACGAAATGTCCCACATGGGCCCTCGGGGTACGTAATGCGTCAATCGCTCTACGCCATTGTCATCACTAACAATACCAGCCTTCAACCACGACAACAGCAACGACGCCGAGGCGGAGTACGATCGGCTCCGCGACCTCGCGCGCCGGGAAGCCTCCAAGCGCGGCGAATGTTTCGGCCGGGTAAGCGACCACCTAATTCCAATCACAATCGCAAACCCCTCTCTAGACATTTCATCGCTAACACTGATTCCCACAGTCGAAGGAAGCCTACTCGAGCGGCGATGGCGCCGCCGCCAAGCAACTCTCCGAGGAGGGTAAGGCCCACGGCCGCAAGATGGACGAGTACAACAGACAAGCGTCTGAGTTCATCTTCCGCGAGAACAACGCCAACGGGCGCGTCGAGGCCGACACCATCGATCTGCACGGCCAGTTCGTCGAGGAGGCAGAGGAGATCCTGGAAGAGCGGATCAAGTACGCCAAGTCGCATGGACAGAATCATCTTCATGTGTAAGTGACCAAAGTCAGGGTGAAGTTAATGCGCGGACCCAACGCGACTAATACCCGTTTCGCGCTGTAGTATCGTCGGCAAGGGAAACCACTCCGCGAACCATATCCAGAAAATCAAGCCGCGCGTCGAGCAGGTTTGCCGTGAGTTGGGGCTGCAGTATGCCACCGAGGACAATGCCGGTCGCATTTACGTCAACCTGACTGGCGGTGATGCTGTTATGCCTCCCTCGACTGGTCACCATGGCTCGTCTGGATACCCTGGCCACCAACAGGGACACCAGCAAGGACACCAGCAGCAGCAGCAACAGCCGGACGAGCTCGAGGAGCTTGCCAAGAAGCTGTTGCCCAAGGTTCTGCGCAAGCTCGAGAAGGCTTGCTGTGTGGTTATGTGAACTTGTTTTTCTGGTGTTTGGGACATACACATAGATGCATAGCTGTGTTTGTGGACAAGTCTTGGTTGTTTGATGTTGGTGACATTTTGCGCTTTTTTCTAGATCATGTACCATCTATAGAAGTAGACCTCGAAAGCAAAGTCTGGGTTGACCCTCGACGCGACTTGTGGTTATACCCCGACGTGGAGATGGAGATTACCATTTACTTTCATGCTGTTAGATACAGCTGTTTCAACGATTTGCACTGCTGGGACCATATAAACATAAATCATATCATCGTGAAAGCTCGTAATTACATAGCCAACTTGGTGAAAACAAGATAACTGGAACTGGGTATATCCAACAAAGACACGACCTCCACATATTCATATCGAAAGAACAAAGAATCAACTAGCACGCATTGAGATCCGACAGCGTCGACTCCACGATCTTTTCCACAATAGCGCGCACCATCTGTCCATCACCAGCTCCATTGATTTTCGGCGTAGCATCGATCATCTCAATCAATGCAAACGCCTGATCTCGCAGATCCGCAACAACCCGACTGGTGTGCGCAAAGCTGCCTGTATTCTTCATATACTGGACGGCATAGCGCTTAACCTCCGGATCCTTGGTATTTTGCTTCAGGATATTAATCAACTGGTGATTAGACGGGTTCGAGCGAATGCTGTGAATAATCGGGAAGGAGAATTTGCCCTCGGTGAGATCCTCGCAGAATCCCTTATTCTCCGTGTACACCGTATTCGAGAGGTTGAGGTAGTCGTCGCAGATTTGGAAAATCAAGCCCATGACATTGACCAAGGCAACGCAGTCCTTGCCCGTTGTACTCTCCGCCTGCATAAGTTTCACCGCGAGCCGGAAAAGCCCGCCCGTTTTGTTGCCGACCATTTCCAGGTATTCGTCTTCCGTCGGGCAGGTCAGCGTGTCGCGCCAGAAGAGATCCATTCCCTGGCCGCGGTGCAGATTCAGCATCTCCTGTACGTAGATGTCGATCGCGACTGGGTTGTTGAGCTGCTGGACTTCTTGCAGCGCGAGGAAGTACACGTAGTTTGCGGAGTTGATTGTTTGCGCTGTTCCGAAGATGTTGTGTGCGACGGGGATGCCGCGGCGGAGGACGGAGTTGTCTTCGACGTCATCGATTCTAGCACCCACGCAGTCAGCGTCAAGATATGGATTGGGAGAGATGAGGGAGGTAATGTGGATGTTCAAACTCACAACAGCGATGATGTATGCAGCATCGTTACGACTTTGGTGATGATCGCCAGGCTCGCCGGCGGGACCTGCAGCCAGGCGTTGAAGGCGTGGATCAGTTGCCGCCGAATATCTTTCCCTGGGTGCTCGTGGACGTAGTCGTACGGTCCCATAAGGATCTTGTCGTTCTTCGATGACCATGTTCCATCCTTGTACTTGGTGCCGTCTACGCTTGACTTGTTGCGACGATGTCCAGTTTTCGTCGGCTCTTCGTCTGTCACTGACAGCATGCGTCGGTGGGAGGAGCCTCCGGTGCCATTTGTTGCATTTGCCGAGCTTGTCCGAGGAGGAACGGGACTTGGTGGTTGGAAAGGTGCTGAGTTCATGATTGTGGATGGGAAGATGGAGGGGTTGGGCGGCAGAAAGAGGTGGGGAGCTATGGGACCTCCGCTATCAAGTGCGGAGTTATGCGAAATGTATAGATGACATCAGCCACACTTTTTCAGCATCCGTTCGTATATGTACAAAGACATTACAATATATCGTAAAACGTATGATGCAAGATGTACACATACTTCCAAAGGTTTGTACAACCATAGCTTTGGAGGTGTGACGGATGACGAATGCCGAGGTCCATGACTAATCGGGCCCGCCCCAGTGTGGCTGAGGCAGTTGACAGGGATAGGATGGGGTTGTCAAATGAGATGTGTCAATTTGATTGGCAAAAGAGAAAATATTATAATTTGATAGGTCATAAGCAAGAAGGATCAAATGAATTCTTCAATAATTATCATATATAAGATAGGTAATGTTCACTATAGCAACGGAGTACAATGGTACAAAAGAGGTCAACATACGGTGTAGACTGGGGCTCTACACTATAATTAACATTAAAGTCGAACCTGATAGACGCCAGGGATCGATCTAAAGTCGAGCTAAGAGTTCCCCGATGTGATGAGTTCCCTGGTTATTGGCCAGTTGCCTGGGGCAACCGCCCTTTATTTACTGCGAAACCTTGGAAGGGCCCAACTGACCTCATCCACACCAAAATGGACAACACGGACCTTCTCCACTTTGCTTTTGACCATTTTGTTTAAGAATGTTCACTTGCTTTTCTTTTTCTTTGGTAGCGGAATAGCTCATTTTTCTCAATCTCCGCATCTGATTTATCAATGGAGGCTCTGTTAGCCCATTCGTTCGATTACCTCTCTTCATACGAACCTAGCAAGATCCGCAAAGGGTTACGCCAGGTCGAGGGTTTACTAGCACAGATATGTCTATCGAAACCTAAGCCCGTCTTGGACCGGAGATCACGCTCCCCCGAAGCCCAGCCCGTGCCAAAGACCTTGTCAGAGTTGCGAGATGATCCGGCCTTTCGAGAATTTTCCAAATTACAGGAAAGTTTTCAATGGAACAGTATGTCTTTGAAATTTCTACCGCAACCAGAGTCTGCGCGCTAACAATATGCTTCAGTCGCCATGCGCCTAGTATCATGTCTCGAACATCTTCTAGGCCGAGGAAGCAACGGCACAAACGACATGCTGATCGTCTGCACACTGGATCTAATCCAAGGCTCTCTCCTCCTCCATCGCGGCTCGCGCACCCTCTTCGCCCGCGAAGTCTACATGAACCTCCTCCTCGACCTCCTCGACCCGATCAACTGTCCAGCCGTGCAATCAGCAACCCTACTCACACTCGTCACAGCCCTACTGGACTGTCCATCAAACACACGCACATTCGAGGACCTCGATGGTCTTCTCACTGTCACATCGCTGTTTAAGCTGCGCACCACCTCCCGCGAAGTCAAGCTTAAGCTCGTCGAGTTCCTCTACTTCTATCTGATGCCCGAGACCATGACCCCGGCACCGATGTCACCCCCGCCAGGCCTGCAGCGCAGCCCGAGCAAACTCTCCTCCGTCCCCTTCTCGCGCAGTGCGCACTCCGCCGCGGCAAATGCTGCCAATAAAGCGAACCGCGATACACGTACGACGGACGAGAAGCAGGCTCTTCTGGGGAGGTATCTCAACAATGTGGAAGACCTCGTGGAGGACCTAAAGGAGACGGCTCCGTTCGGAACGACGGTTTACTGAATGACTTGACTGGCGATGATTGACTCACTCACTACTTGATGACCGAATATGCGCGATGTCCGCTGCGATTATTTGGTGCTCTTTTCTTCTTCTTTTTCTCTCTCTCTCTCTCTACCATTTTTCTATCTTCCCTTCTCCTTACCTCTTTTTTTCTTCTTTACGAGCGTTTGACTTATGGTCCGTCCGGTACGGCAATTGCGCGATTCCCTGGACTGATGTCTCGCCCTCTTTTGGCCCTTTTTTGTGCTCTCTTTATTTCTTACTCCAATCCTGGACCTTAGTCGACCTCTCTAGTGTGCTCTCTCTCCCCGGGCTTCGTTTCCTTATCGTTTTCCTTATGTCTCTTTAATGGTGACATGAATGTGTACGATTCTTCTCTGTGATTAAACTAAACTGTCACATACTCCTGATGATCAACATTCCTTCGTATATCGTATTGCCACTTCTCAATGTAAGCTTAGACCTAGGCCCGGTTTTGGGGCTATCAAGCTTCTCGGTTATCCTCGCTACTTTTGATATCTCTCCATCTATAGCCTCAACTTATGAGTTTATATGAGTCACCGTGTATGACTCAATGTAGCACGGGCTATATTGTATACAAAATACTCCGAGTTCGTTTAGAGTGGAGAAAGGTTAAACATTAGCGTGGAACACGAGTTCTATATAATTCCCCGCAAACCCACTGAAATCTAGAGTCGTTCCATGGTACAATTACTTTCCCAAAATGGCACAGACAATCCAGGAACTGCTGGCGATGAAGCCTCCCGGAAACTCACAGCAAACGCAATATGTGGACACGGTTGAAGCATATGATAGATGGGCAGAGGTGCGTACCTATATCCTATTTCCCATACATCACCTAGATCCTATCTATTATACTACATATATTGTGCTCATATGGCCATTGAAAATATATACACCAAAAAATAACAAACAACAGGTCTACGACACAGACGGCAACTTCCTCCAACGCCTCGACACAATCGAGATGCGCACTCTACTACCCCAATTCATCGACCGGGTAAGCAAACGCTTCCAACCCAGTCCACCAGAGACAGAGACCGTGACAACCCGCCCTAGCCTAGTAGATTTAGGCTGCGGCACCGGCCGCAACACAATCGAGCTCCTCTCCGCACTAAGCACAGCCAATAAAGAAAACCACTTCTCCGTAATCGGACTTGATGCCTCACGGGGGATGTTAGACGTTGCGCGGACGGCAACGCGCGAGTATGCGGCGAAAAGCGCAGCGCAGACGCCCGTTGAGCTCGGTATCCTTGACCTTCTTCAACCCGAGCTATCGAAGACGCAGGTTCCGTCTTCGTTGCATGAACTGGGTGTTGTGGGAGTGATATCTACGCTGGTGCTGGAACACATTCCGCTTCAGCAGTTTTTTGCGGCTGCGGCGGGGATTATGAGGACCGGTGCGTATTTGCTTGTGACGAATATGCATGCTGAGATGGGGATGCGGAGTCAGGCGGGGTTTACAGATGAGCGCGGGGTTAAGGTTCGGCCTACGAGTTATTGTCATGCTATTCCTGATGTTTTGGATGCGGCCGCGGAGGCTGGGTTTGAGGTTGAGGATGTTGTTGGTGCGGATGAGGATGGGGTGGTTGTTAGAGGGGTTGATGAGCAGTTGGGGGATGTTTTGGGGATGAGGGCGAAGAAGTGGGTTGGGGTTAGGGTTTGGTTTGGGATTTGCTTTGTTAAGAAGGGTTAAGATAGAGAGGTAAATCGGGAGAGTTATTATTTTATCTAAATAATGAGTCCAATTCCAACGCCATGGGTTGTTATACATTTAGAAGAATTTCAGTAGTCTGTCGCGGTGTTGTACAAGGTTGGGATGCTCTTTGAGCAGCTGTGCCAGCCGGTTCCTTTTCCAGCCCAGGGTATCGTCCAGGATCAGTTGCGTGTAGGCGAAGACGCTGGCATCGAAGAGACCTGGGTTTGGCCGGCCGAAGAAGTGCTCATCCTCGCCGAGCAAGGTGGATAGCGCTTCGAATGCGCCACCCGCGTCGGCTTCCAGGGCAACGGCATCGATGTAGCGTGATGTCTTGAGAAGCTCATCGCGGGCAGCCTGTTGGAGTTGGTGGCCAAGAGCGACACGCACGACCGAGTTCGAGGTTGTGGGATTCACATAGAGTCGGCGCGCGACGGCGTTGAAGTTCTCACTGTCTAGGTAAAGCATGTATAACTGGACACTTCAGTCAGCACCTTCGAGTCTAGGGTTTGTTTCTGATGGATCCATTGGCCTACCCAAGCGCTGCGTATCCGATTGTCTAAAAGCGAGGCATAAACCTCGAACCGCATGTTTAATTGTTGTTCTTCCTCGCAGTGAACTTGTTCAATGGCCCACTTTTGGATTTTGTGTGAAGGGATCGGATTCGAAGAGTCCGCAGGCAGCGAGGGGAGGAGGAAAGGCAGGGAGCCATTCGGCGATGCATGATTGTTGGATGAGGTGATCTCAAAGTCAATTCCGACGAATTTCAAGTATGCCTAGAGCGAAACCGATCAGTATGGTTCTGACAGGGACGGCTACGCGCGTCCTTGCATGCGAGTATAGAGTATAGACGGCACGAACCTGCCATTTGAGACATTGAGGATTGAATGAGGGTCGGCCATGTCGTGCACCAGATGCGTCGGTGAACACGTACAGCTGGTTGACATTGTCGTGCGGTCGAAGGCGTTGGGGGATCTCGTTGGCGGGATAGGTAGTCAATGGGAACTTGTCAAAGAGGCGCTTGATAGGAGCGGGGACGGTAAAGAAAGGACTGGCATTGGACTCCTCTGGAGGGCTATCGGGCCCTTTAGGTGGCATTGTGGTGGTTTTGAAGCTGTTCAGAGTTCCAAAGTGTCCAAGTGCCGTCATCGAAACAATTCCGACGCGCCAAGCCCGAAAAGGAAGGTATTGCCTTACCTAATAATGGCCAGGTACCGTCCTCCCCGCACCTTTTTTTTCCCGCTTTTCCGTCTTGACTTGGGAATTAGCCTGAACTTACGATCTATGGATTCTCCGGATCATATGGATTCGATATCTTAGTATTTGTTCCATATTTCGTGGTGTTGGTGTATCACATCAGTCCCGGTCCACGGGTCTCGCCCGATTCAGACGCTGAAGAAATCACAACCTCCACTTCGCTCCGTCTCGACTCCACCTTTCACTCTGATCTGCTCTCGCAAACGACGTTTTGACAATACATACATATGTATGGCTTAGTTCGTCGTCAAATACGAGGCGTCTGACGGACCTAGCGGAAGCGGGCTATTGCATGCGCGGGGTATCGACTAGCCGTTGGAACTCTGCGACACACGGTTGTGATATTACGAATCAATCTTGCGTCCCACCTTAACTTCGACGGAATCATACATCTCTCTTCACCAATATGCCTCTTGATGAAGAAGGTGCCAAGTGGTCTTGGTAGGAATATATTGTACATTAATCAATGAAACCAGGCTAAACAGTTACACCAGTGAACCATGCATTCGAGGTCATCGATCGTCAAAATGCCAGCACTTCGACAGACTCATGATGAAGGTCCCTAAAGCCGGGCGCCCTCTTGCAAAATGTCCCCATCCGAAAGGGACTTGCAGCTGCCAGAAGACATATGCCGTGATGGTCCGCATTCCGAAAGGTAGAGATCACCAGATTATCGCACATGTGTTTGCGTTGTACTGACTTGCCTCAGGCTCATCATGCTTATGTCGTCCGCTCTATAAAGTTCCCATGGATGCCAATGAGTCAACTCAGCTCCCGTCATCCTCCATGGTTTCCACATCGTCACCAGCTCCGGGCAAAGTCCAGAAGTCTGGGAGAAGACAAAGTGCTATGCAAGCAGCACCTGAAAACATAGCACGGGCATTAGGCAACATGCCAGGCAATGTTAAGCTTGAGGATGGAACGTCGAACTTGACTTCAGATTTCTCTTCACAGGTCGGGTTAGATGGTTCACTGACATCCCCCACTGCGTCCACACAAAACCAAAAGACGCCATCGCCCACAGAAACTTCCAGGCAAGCCTCGCAGTCTCCCGAAGTATCAGGCTGCTGCTCCCAAAAGCAAAAGCCGAAGGCACCCACCCCGACTCCAGCTCCTGCCGCAGCTGCTGCTCCGGCTCAGAATGGTGGATCTTGCTGCGGAGGATCTCGCCCTTCCACGACAAATCAAACTGTCTACTCTGAGGCCGACCAGCAGCAATTCCAACAACCTATTTCTTGGGATGATCGGAGTTACATGCAATTCCCTATGCCACAGATGTCCCCATGGCAGAATTCCTCGATTCCCACACATGGAGACTACATGCATCCCGCCATGCATCAAGCACATCCCCAACAACCAGGCCTCCATAATGGGTACATGGGAATGGTGCTGCCAAACCCTCAGCCCCAAATGCCCCAAATAGGGATGACACCCAGTGTGACTTCACCGCCGTCGATGTTGTACTCCAACCCGATGAACGGTCTTGGGATCACGCAACCCTCTATGGGTCCGTACATGCTCAACAACCTCGAGCCTTCCTACAATGCTCCACCAGGCGGAGACTCTTGTCACGACTGTAGCTGTGGAGAAGATTGCCAGTGCCTTGGATGCGCTGCTCATCCATTCAACACCACAACCCGGAAGCATGTCCAAGAGATGGGTGCCCTGATCACCTCCAACGGCGATGACAAAAATCCGGAAGTCATCAACCCTTACCAAGCTTCACCTTACCAAGGAAGCACCCCTTCAACCCCATTCCCTTATTTCATGCAGAACACACCTTCAATGGACCATGGCTTCCAGCCGATTCCATTTGATAGCTACTCGGATCCAAACTCCACCCTGCCCAGCGGTTACTCCTCCCCTCTGTCAGCAAACCACCATCTGAACTCACAGCTGATGCATCCTTCGGAGTATTACACCCTGGAATACCCAGTCGGGCTACCAAATGCCTGTTCTGACATGACGGGCAGCTGCCAATGCGGCAGCGACTGCAGCTGTGTCGGCTGTCTCACGCACAGCGGCCACAATGGTCTTTCTCTGGACGTGCCTAACCCCGAGAACCCCACTGCCAATACATCGGACAAGCAGACTCAATCCTCGCATCATGTTCCACACAAAAGTTCCGCTACGTCTCAGACTTCGCGGATCCCGGTACTAGACAATGTGTCTGTGCCCTGCCTGAGCCCGCGCACTGTGGAGACTTCCATGATCTAGATGATCTATGGCCTGATGGTATCTTATCATTTTCTTTCTTCTCCTCTCTTCTTTTTTTCTCGGCGCCGTTTTTGACCTTGCATGATTTATGATCTCCTATGATACCCTATCTAGAAACTCTGCTCTAGACGGCCACAGTAATAGATTGCCTGTTTGAATGTAATTTGTTGAGTGGAATTGTGCCTACTATCTCGGGTATCGTTTTTCTTATTGCCTTTCGTAGTGATTTGTGCATCCTGCTTTCAATGCTGATGATTTACCTAGAACTAGACAGGGAATGAATTGGCGTAGAAGCCAGATACACCCGGGTGCCCCGGGGCCACTTTTGCTTACCCTAAAAGCCCTCACAAACTGGGACATTATTTGGTTTTTATATTAAATCATCTTACTTTGAAATTTATATGATGATCATCAATGCATTGGGGGATATCATAATTCTTAAGCAAAAGATAGTGTACACAGAAAGGACAGTTTCCACAAAACCCCAATCAACCCTTATTCCACTTTCCGAACTTCACATAGTCATCATAGAGCGACTTGAACACCGCACGACCAGAGACATCCAGCGCAGCATTAAGGGCACGCATAGACTCACGCGACATGACATCCAGAGCCGCATACAGACCAGGCAAGATAGCAGCCTTGACCTCCGGAGATAGCGACCCACGCAGCGAGCACTGCGCATACTCCATAACAACATACTGCAAGTACTGGCCAGCAATGCGCTTCGCCTTCTTCGTCTGGTCAGTCAGGGCCTCGCGAGATGAACCAGGCTGGGGACGGAGGACCGCTGAGACGGTAGGGTCGCACAGCGAGGTGAGCAGACGGGTATAGTAGGTAGCGTGCGAGGCATCGAGCGGGGCGAGCCAGAAGGGTTGCGACAGGGTGGGCTGGAAGCGGGAGCGGCCGCGCTTGCGGGACCGCGCGAAGAGACAGCCCAGAAGGCGCTGCATGGCCTTTACCACTAGGTGGAAGCGGCCGCCGACCTTGAGGCGTTGCAGGCTGAGGACGACGCCCATTAGTCGACACAGGCGGGTGTAGATGGTTGGTGCGTAGACTGGGGAGATCTGTGGGCCGATTTTGGAGGAGGCACTGGCGATTGCACTGAGAATGCTGTCGATGTTGCATTGTGTCAGGCTGCGGGTGTGGCTGCGGAGGAGAAGGTCCAGGCATTCGGATGCGAAGCAGAACTGGTCGATGCTTGTGCTTTGGGTGACGGCTTCGGCGAGGGACGTGCAGAGGAGGGAGACCTCACGTGCCGTGGCGCTCTCTTTGTCTTCGACAGGAGGGAGCGAGGAAACGGCGAGGTAGAGCACGAGAAGTCTGTAGGCGGCGTTTTCGCCAATTAAACCAAGTCCGCGGACTTCGCAGATTGTTTGGGTGATCTTTTCCACGGTCATTGAGCGGAAGCGTTCGGTGGTGGTCCGGATGAAGAGCTGCTGGTCTTCGGCATAGAGAGACTCAAGGGCAAGAGTCTCGGCGCATTGCAGGACTGGCTGAGCGATGTTCTCCTCGGGTCCCTTGCTGGCAAGAAGGCGTCGTCGGATTAACCGAGACGGTTCCGAATCGACGGACATTTCCATGTAACTGTCAATCTTGGACAGGAACTTCTCCACTTCGACGTTGTTGGTGGCTAGGTCTTCAAAATCCTCTAGAGCATCGATGGTCTTGATAAGGGTAATTGTCTCCTCCGTCTTCTGCTTCCGGCACTGGTCTTTGACATGTTTCATGTCAGCCAACACGAAATCGAACACTTTTTGGCGACAAGCGGCAAGTTCCGTCTCTGAGAAGGCCGTCTGCAGCTGCTTGCGGTGAACCCAGAGCTCTGACAAGGTCAACCTCAGAAGGTAACAGGCCATAGAATCACGATCCACCTGCTTCATTTTAGCGGTCTGCTTCGATGCCCTGGCAAAGAGTTTCTTGAAGATCTTGCTCCGATCAGCCTCAGACGAAACCAGGAGCTTGGCCGATATCGCGCGGTGAAGGCTTCGGAAAGCTTTCATAATCTTGAGGTCGAGGTCGGTACCCTCCAATGGTACGGCTCGAGCGGCAGTCCAGATGGGTTCCCAGTCACTGGTCAGTGTGGCATCGCATTTAGGCATGGCAGCCAGCTTCGCCATCATCGTAATAATCCCGATCGTGACATCGGGAGAACTGTCCTGTTCAAGGAGAACATTTTGCAACTTGTTCAAAATGGTAGTTCTCAGGCCCCGAGTAATCAACGGCGCCGGGACCCTCTGCAAGCTCTCGACAAGCAATTTCCGATTGGACGAGTCTTGCTCGATGCTCTCGTTGAGAAGGAGGGAAAGATCAGAGACAATGAAGGGAGCGTTGAGCATATATTCATGGCAGACCACGGTCGCCCACGCCTGGAGGAACTTCGCTTCTTCTGCCACAGCCTCCAAAGGCAACGACGACGAATGGTATTGAGCAGCTGCCAGGGACAGGATATGACGGAACAGACGGGATCGATCGTCAGAAGAGATAAGCGCCCATACTTCCGGAACTCTGACAAGGGCCAGGAAGTAAGCTAGGCTAAGGGTTGTTTTGGAATCCACAGTATCTGTGCGGCCATCCCAGGGTGCTTTCATCGACTTTTTGGCATCCTTGGTTGAGACGGAGGTGATGAGGTCTGTGACATCCTTGGTGGCTTTAACAAACGAGTCTAGCTGCTCATCACTGGCGTGTGCCTTGGTTGCAGCAATCAAAAACCGGTAAGCTTCCCACGATTCCAGAGGAGCAAGTTGAGCTTTGGTTAGGTCCTTGTGGTTACGGTGAATAGACTTGGTGGCGACTTCTACCAATGACATGATGGCACTTGCCATGGTATTATCGGCTGACTGCAGGGTGTTCTCTAGGAAATTCCGAACCAACCGCCACAGACGCCATCGCCAGTGCAGAGCCTGCTTCGACGACAGAGTAGAGGTGATGGTTTCCAGGAGAGATGTCAAGATCTTTTCCGATTCTGGGAATGTCGAAACTCGGCCACGGAAACTTGCCTCGACAATAACAAATTTGGCATATGACTGAGGGGTCTCAGCAACCTTGCCATTTTCAGCTCGCGTTTCGCTCGCAGCGGTACGCATCTGGGCAGCAATATGCGTCTCAGTGAGGGAAGTTCGCATAAGCTCCGAGTAAGCGTCCGCTAACTCATCATCTTCCCACACCGAGAACATACTCAAATTGCTGTTCACGTGGCGAGCCTCCTCCACAATAACGAGCTGGTTGTGCCACAATTCCATGAAGTTGGGCAGGTCTCGTGCGGCAGCGAAACCTCGCAACAACGGCAGCACAATCTTGCCCTTGATTATGTCGTAGTCCTTCCGTCTCCGAGAACCACTTTCGCGCCACTGCAACAGAACCTTGTCGAGCAATGCGTCAAGAAGCTTACGTGAATCACGCAAACCGGAATTTGGCAGGAAAATATCAACACCAAGACTGATAAACAGAGCCGTCACATTCCACTGGGCCTTCTCAAGGCCTTGTTCGAAAAGACCAGTGTAATTGGCATGCGCTAGAATGGTGTGAAGGGAGAGACCGACCTTTCGGTCAAGAGCGACCTGGAGGAGCTGCTCCAATACCGAAATGAACTTAGAAGAAAATGTGGCGAAGTCTTCCTCTTTTGCGGTGGAGAAAGCTAGCTCCGCAACAGCGACGAACAGAGTTTCCAACCACGGAGCTTCATGTGTCTGCCTCCGGAACACATCTCTAGGAACAGCACGCACGGCGTTGTCAAAAAGCTCAGGAAGGAGCTCAACTGATCGCCAAGGATGTATACAGGCTTCATTGGTGGCTTTGTTTTCCTTAGCCACAGCAAACTCGCGAATGATCGGCCTGAAAGTATCAGTCACTGGTTTGACCGAGCTCCAGTCGGGCTCATCCTGAGAATAGTCGATGCCGGAGCTTCCACGCTCAAAGAATGCTGCACGAGCGGGGAGTAAGACATGAAGAGCAATAATGCGTTCAATCGCATGCAGGAGACTGGCTCGCTCGTCGGTGTCAAGTTTGGCAGACCGCAAGCAAAGTTGGAGTCTAAGCGCGTGGGCGAAGCAATGTCTCGCGAAAAATCCATTGCTCGACTTGTTGTCCATATCATCTTCACGGTAAGACCTCGATTCCCACAGCTCCACCGCCGAGGGAAACACATACAGCAAGTGCTGAAGATCGGTTGTTTTCCCTTCCTGCGAGAACTGCTTGGCGGCTACTGCGGCTACCCGGAATGCTCGACCCAGTAGCATGGCGACGGCCTCGGGTTCGCCCCTAAGCGCAAGCTTCAAATGAGAGTTTGCCACCCCATCGGTGCCTAGTGTGCGGTGCGCAAGTGTCACAAATCCGTGTAGACAATCCAACGCGCGGATGAAGGCGAGGAAGCATGCTGCGGGGTTCTGCCGCTGTTCGTCCACGTCCACGTCCATGGCGTCCACATCATTCTCAGTTGTCATCCTCTTGCGTTTTTTCCCTTGGTTTCCTCGGCGATCATCGTGTGTCGGAGAACCGGACAGTGTGTGACTGGACTCGGAGTCAGAACTGAGGTTTGCGAGCCCGTTCCCCAGACCGGAAAAGATATCGGCCTCCAAGTCTTCAAGCGTATCACATAGGATCGATAAGAATTTCTGATCTTTCAGAATAGCAGCGATATTCTTCGGCGAAATCAGGTCGGTGAGCTGTCGTAATAAGAGGAACGAAGCCGCGTCCACTCTATAGTTCTTTCCACTCCTCAGTCTCTTCAATAGCCATCGCAGAACCCATTCCTCCTTCGGGGTAGCGTTCGTTTGAATCCGAACATCTCGGTGAACTTCCGGGTGACTGTCACATAGTGTCAAATCCACACCAATAATCTGTGCCGCTTCGTGAATCTGGGTTGTTGGACTGGCGGTGCCCTTCTCAAGGCGGAGGAGCGCCTCTTGCGATGAGCGCGGACGCTGTGGAAGCGCAACAACATTAGATCACGGAAAAAAAGACATGTAAGTATTTGAAGGTAACATTTCACTTACCTCCGCAATCAACGGCATCTCGAAAAAAAAAGCAAATTACTCGAGAGAGGGGGTGACTATTTGTCGAGGAAGAAAAAAAAAAGAAGATCAAGAAAAACCGCGGATTGCTCCGACCGCCTTTGGCCGAATCGACTCGGTCCGCTGAACCTCTCAAACTCCTTGCACTCCACACGCCTTTCACCTCTATAATTCCACATAATTGCAACCGGTTCGTGTTTTGCCTTCGGAAATAGCTCCGGCTCAATTGATGCTTACTCCTGGATAGATTTATCGCAATGGCTGAATCCAGTGAATCCGGGCCGATCGCGCGGGCCACCAAGCCCGTCAGCGAGGCTTTGCTTAACGAGAAGGTATGAGCTAGCTGGGATGCTCAAATGAGAGAGGTTGCAATATAGAATCATACCATTGATATATATGGCGATTGCCTCTCTATAAGCAAACATGGGAGAACCCGTTGGCTAACCTTCAACGTCATATAATTAGTGGGACCGCGCCATCTCCTCTGTGATCATCAAGTCCTCCCTCGGTCTGTCTTTCGGTGTTGTTTTCTCGGTGCTCCTCTTCAAGCGGAGAGCTTGGCCCGCGTGGGTTGGTCTCGGCTTCGGTGCCGGACGTGCCTGGGAAGAGGCTGATGGTACGTTCATATCTATATTTCATTTGGTTTGCGGGCTCTTAGAGAGAAGCTGGAGCTTCGGGTCCCTATAAGATAAGCTCCATTGAGCTTGGGCAGAGACTACTTGGTGCCTTGTTTTTTCAGCATCGAGCTTTGCAGGTCCATCCACAGTGACCCGGCTATCCGCTTTTCCCCGAGCTTGCCTATTTCCAAGATCCAACAATGACTGAGCTAACATGTATTTAGCCTCCTTCCGCCGTGGTGATTCCCCTATCAGAGATGCCCTGCGCCGCTAAATAATGGCTTCCGAGTGTGTACGATACATTGTACAGAAGGCAAGAGGCCATCAATGAATGGTTGTCTTCGGCCCAGAGAAGAATCGGTATACCGGTTCACCAAGCATCCATCAACACCGAATCGAGGTGTCTCCTTGAGTTTTTTTCCCGTCTTCGGATTAAGAAACATGATTTGAATAGAAAACATGTCCTGGCGCTGCACTTCCAACACCCGCCTTCAGTAATTTCAGATTTTGGCTCCATATGAGAACGATATGTATTCGATGCGAAACAAACTGTAAACGACCTATCGATTACGTTTTAAAGTTAGTTTTGCGTGCTTAGTACCTTGAAAGACCGAGGACGTTGACATGCCATATGAAATGGTTTCGACACAAGATACAAAGGTTAAAATATATCAATATATCATTGCTGGTGGGTTTACGGTATGTGGCACCAACTTGAAATAAAGCTAGGCTCAGCCCTTCCATCTTTCTGCTACCACTTCCCCCAAGTCAGCCGTCACCTCCATGTAAACAGCTCTCGGAACTGGCAGATACATATGACCCGGCACAGGCCAGACAGGTATAGGCCATAGCGGATGAGGAAGAGAAGAACCTGCGCCGGCATAGAGGAGCGATTGAACGAATGTAAATACCATATGGCGCACTGGCGGCTATACACTGTCGTAGTGAGGATTTCTATTGGCGAAGGCATTTTCGTACTTTTGCTTATTGACGGATGGGGGAAGACCCATCTCTGGAAGCCCAGGAGCCCAGGAAGTAGTTAATTGTCATCTCGTCGTAAATATATCCCAGAGAGGGAATTAGTTATATACATTCAAGCTCGCTCGATAGTAAGAGCGTCAGCAAATATCAATACGAAAAACGCCGCCCATGAATAAAGACCCAGTTCGCTCTCAAAGTTTCCTATCCGAAGTACTGAGGCGCTTCCGGTCATCGGACCCAACTACATCATCAAACGACCTCCGATCATACCCATGAGCCTCCAAGTCATTAGGGTCCTTTCCGTATGAAACAGAGAGATCCTCAACATCGATATCAACCTCGTTCCAGGTATCGCTTGTCTCAGGAACGGGGAAGAACCACGTCAGAGCGAAGTACACGACACCGGAAACAATGACGCCGGTAAAATAGTTGAAGTTGTAGATGTATTGTGCGCCGATAGGGACCTTGCAACCAACAGCACCGGCGAATCCGACAATGTTGATCATGATCCCGCAGATGTACGCGGTATAGGCGCGCCAGGAGAAACCGTATGTGTAGTAGTAGGAGTCTGTTTTGCTAGCGCTGTAGAGGGATTTAATGTTCAGGTAGCCCTTGCGGACGATGTAGTAGTCGCAGATCATGACGCCGGCGATGGCGGAGAGGAAGACGGAGTAGGCTGAGAGGTAGGTTGTGAAATTGTTTGAGGTTGAGAGAAGGTTCCACTATGGACTTTTGTTAGTTTTGGTCATGGTTATAAGGGGCTTGAGATAAACGACGACGTACTGGACACATAGCTAGACCGACGGCGGCGCAGATATAACTACCACGTCGGATGGTCATATATCGGGGGAGCATTGCAGTCATGTCAGTGCCTGCTGAGATTGAGTTGGCGGAAATGTTTGTTCCGAGCTGAGCTAGGGCAAACCCGGTGGCGATGACGAAGATACCGAAGCGCTGGCCGGAACTAGCTCCATCGAGGAACTTGCCAAGGAGATCAAGGGGGTTCCATGTGTAGCCGTCGTTGAAGATCACTGACGAGGAGGAAGACACGATGATTCCAATAAATGAGGTGACGCCAAAACCGACGGGAATGGTAAATAGCTGGGCCCAGAATGCATCCTTTGGTGTTCGTGCGAATCGTGAGAAATCGGGGTTGTTCATAATAAGCGCAGCGAAGTTTCCGATACACGACATGATTCCTTTCACGATCGCCCAGGAAAGATCGCTTCCGTGGACGGTGTTGGACTGGTGGATAATCGGGCCGAGACCGTGGGCACGGGAGATGGCCCAGGCAAAGAACGCAATGGCAGCGATAGGAGAGTAAATCGCCTTAGCGGTGAACAAGTGACGGACTTTGTGAACGGGGAACCACAAGGCTGGAAGCGAGAGCAGCCAGAATAAGAAGAAGCTGACGAAGTTCTTGGTGTCGACACCAGCACTGGCAGAGAGACCATTGTGAAGGTTTCGGTAGCTCGGCCAAATGGCTTCGATCATCAGAGTCACACACTGGCCTAGTGATGTATAAGTATGCATGTTTTCATCGGATTGGAAAGATACGTGCCTCCGATGTAACCCTGTACTCCATACCAAATGATAGCCATCACCACGCGGTTGAGGACGGGCCATAAAGAGCCCCATATTCCGAATGAAGCTCGAGCTGCCACGGGAAAGGAAATATGATAGATGGCGCCGATTCGTCCAATCAGACACACGAAAGCTGCAGCCACGAAGTATCCAACCCAGACACAGATCCATGACTGCCACCAGGAAAGACCGTCGACAATCATTGAGGAGGAAATCATCCATGTGTTCTGTATCTCGTGTTAGATGCCGCTAGGCTTGTACCGGGCACCATTTGGCGACACTGACGATGTTTAACGAGTCCGCAATCCAAAAAGCAATAAAGTTGATCCACTTCCATTGGCGTCGTTCCGGATCCACTGTATTATGGTTTCCATTGGTCAGTCTTTGAATTCTTCGTGAACCACGAGAGTGATAAAGCAGAGGTGGATCTGAGATGCTCTGAGCCTGGATAGTCTCACCTGGCCGTAAATCGTTGTTTGTCAACATCATCTGGGCATTGGTGAGTCCGGGTTCGTTTTCTACAGCCGCCTTATCCAGTATCCATTTGAGTTTGGACATATTAGCGAGTGGACGTGTAGACTTGTAGACTCGTAGTTGCTAATAGTTGCTAATAGTTGCCAGTAGAGTAATCGAACGCGCAAAGAAAGTGTCAAAGCAAAGCTATTGCGGGGAAGTTGAGTAAAAGAAGAACCTTGGAGTAGAGAGTACAAACACGGGGGATAACAGTATCATTATAACCTTTCCCACATGGGAATGACCCCGGGACAACCTTATCCTCCAAGGATCCGAGTCCTCTTTTCCCCGACGATAAGAAAGCCGCTGTGGGCCTCCAATCTTGAAAGTATCCATGATGGTCAGAACCGATACGGACCTATCATGGGCACCTGCGGGGGAGTGACCGGATGAGTTCAAGTAAGAAATCCCGTTATCTACAATAATTGACCGGAGACCTGGCAACCTTGAAACGTTGGCTCCACTTGACCCCACATAATCAAGGTTAACAGGGGCAGTGATTGGTTGGTCGTAATCTATGCTTTGATATGGAGAAAAGCTGGAGATAGAAAAGGTCAATCTTGGCGCTGACTCGATGAGATCGAGTAATAAAATAGGTCACGTGTATGCCTCAGGCCTGTCATAAGTGTCTCACTTGCTATATCCCCTATATACGAGACAAGAGAACAAATTATTGACTCTTAATAGATTATGGCAATGACTTCAGATTGACCTTTAACTACTGTGGGAATTTTGAATGCCACGTTATGCTGGCTGTAACACTATATAGATCTATGACGAATGGACATATGACGTTGTTCCACCCTATCCGCGAGTAGATCGAGAACTACTTGCTAGAAAGAATCGCAGTGGGTCTCTCTCTACAGCTGAGCAGGATTTATTGACAGTGCGAACAAAGAAACATATATACTGGATACGCTTAAATAATGTATGCGGTGGGACTACTCTCTACAATCTACTGATATACAAAGAAGT
This sequence comes from Penicillium sp. CF05, assembly GCA_002916455.1. Classification (NCBI taxonomy): domain Eukaryota; kingdom Fungi; phylum Ascomycota; class Eurotiomycetes; order Eurotiales; family Aspergillaceae; genus Penicillium; species Penicillium sp. CF05. Next base: position 23,113 of record PKQL01000117.1, read on the forward strand.
CGGAGTGATATATTTCTAGAACAAGTACTGTGCCAAGAAAGAACATGTGACAAAAGCGAACATAAATGGTACATTCCACGCTAATACTAGATTAAGATAAACAGAAGTGATAGTTATGCTAGTGTGCAAGAGCACATAATTGGATTGACAGATCAACTGTGAGAGCCTCCTGAAAAATGAAAAATCCCAAGTCCCTATGCTATGATAATAAGTGATATGATGAGTGAGTAGAGTTGCTCCAGTGAACCAGTCACATATATATTCTCCGATGTGGTTGACTCCCTCAAATGCGATGATGATGATGATGATGATGATGATGAATGGCAGGACCGAGTCCTGCAAGATCCTATGCGGACACGTAGCACAACAAAAGAGATAAGATAATAAGATAAAAAGATGAAAAGATGAAAAAGAAAAGACATACATGAGATCAAACAGATGAAGATAAAGACAGGATAGAAAAGAAAGATGGGAGGAAAACAAGAACACAAGCAAACACATCTCCCAGTCGAATACATGCCGGAAGGTCAGTTTCCGGGTTTGTCACAGACAAATGAGAGGACGAGGATGATGAACAAGATGATACTCATAGTAAATGGCAAAATAAAACTTGAAGCAACTGGGGGGTATCGCTGTGACGGTATGGATGGCAATGGTGGAATAAACAGAACGTCCGAAAATGTTGGCAAGCACAGATGAGAGCAAACAGTAGGATATCATGCAGTAGAAAGACAAACGCCGGAACCTTGGTTGATGCTGACATTGATAGGAACAAGATTCCAGATCGAGAGGGAGAGATGGGAGGAAAGGTCAGCGCAAAGCTGTAGTGGGGGTAGAGGTAGGCGAGATAAAATGTGACGTAACTTCCAATCAGTGCACGGATGATGAGTTCGACGTTGTTGACACAGTGGGTGTCAGGTTAGGACAGCCTTCCTTGTCCTCAGGGCTTGGGGAATCACTGCGATCATGTGATTGATCCCTTTCGCGCTCCGCCGACGAGGAGCGCTTGAAGACAGTCTGGCCGATGTGGCGCAGAATACCCATGCGTTCGGCGCGGAGCTCTTCGAGGTCCAGACGCTGAACGGAGATGGGATCTTGCTTTGAGATCTTGCAGAAAAGCGTCGAGAACAAGTACTGGTCGCCGCTGGCATCGTAGAGAGGCAAGTAGCGGTAACCTTGCGACAAACTGGTGAGCTTGGCAGTGAAAGTGGCCAGCTGTACGCTGTTGCCTGTACTGCGGCCGTCCGTTGAGCTCCAGACCGTCCATCGAACAAATACAAGATCGGGATATTTAGTTTCCAGCGACAGCTTGAATTTGTCATTGAAAACAGGGCTGTAGCCATTGCTTTGCTCGATCTTTGTGCGGCGACGGTGCGGATATCCAATGCCGGACATACCATTGCGCGCAGAGGCATTCATGCCGCCTTCGCCGAGGACGAAGCTCTGACCGCGATCATCAGCACTGAACATCTCGATCTCGACGTAAGGGTTGATGCTGTCATCCTGTCCGATGGTGCGTGGGCGGGGGAGTTGTTGTGCCGATACGACGTCAACCGAGAATCGAACTAGTTTGCGTTCCATTTTGCGCTTCTGATTTCCATCAACAGCCGGCAAGCGAAGGCTCTCGGGCTTGAGGATGTAGCCAGTGCGGTCAGTTCCAGCGGCAAACATAGCCTGGTTCATTTGCATGCCGATGTCGTAAGTTTGCCAGTTGAGCGCGACCATTTGCACACCACGGCGCCAGAACTTGTTCGGATCGAAGTTGGACGAACGGAGTCGGAATCCGGAAGGATACACCCGCGTGAGGTATTTGCGGTTGTGTGATTCCAGTGCAACCTTGTTGTCGTGGCTCTGACAGATGCCCTCGAAAGACCGTTCGGCAAACGAGTATATATGGTTATACCGTCTGCTCTCTGGAGACGAGAAGCTGTGCCACTTGTAGCCCCGAGTGTACACACCCAAGTCAGAGAGAGGCTTGGTGATCTTGCTTTTCTGGCGGCGCTTTTTCTTTTTGTCAGTATGAACAGTCGTCAGCGCTCCATCACTGTCGTCGGTTGCACTGCTCATGCTCGTAGCAGTAAGGGAACGTCTATCGTGCGAGATTAAAGGGCCGATACTGTCGAGCGGACCCATTGTAGAGGGACTTGAGAGTGTGGGAAGAGGCATGGTGTTCGTCTCATGGAGCGTCGGTCGCACAAATGGAGTACTAGAACTGCGTTTGCGGCCGTGGGTGCCGACAGAGCCGGCAGTATTATGGCGGGGATCAAACTCGTTCTCGTCACACGTCTTCACTTTCACCAGAATACGACCCTTAAGGTCTTCGGGAGACGGAAGGATCTGACAGTTGGTCATCAAGGGCTCAAGGACAAGTCGTTCCTTGAATGTCTCCTTCATGATCTTGACCATCGCCAGTTGCTGTTCCGGATTGCAATGCACCTCAAGAGAAAGAATGAGAGGGAAGTCGCATGTGATAAAAGCATATCGGTTGATGACGGTGATGCAATCCGCGAAGAGGACACTGGTGGTAAGAGTCCGCCCATGGGACACGATGGGGCGTCCATCTGCGCCATCCCAGCAGTCGATTTCGACACAACGACATCCCTGCTGAAGTGCGCTAACGTAAGCCTCGGTGCTTGATGCACCAGCCACTTGGCGGCCAAGGAGGTAAGTGTTGTGAGAGCTCGAGATGAAGTATTCATTCAAAGGGCGGTCGAATCTTGACTGGGGGGCACGTGAAGCGTAGACACCGTTGCTGGACGAAGATAAGAACGCGGCGAAGGCATCCGGGTTCATCCGCGACACAGGTGGAGGAAGCTCCGATCCTTCTGCAGAAGGAGTTCGAGATTTAGAGGCCCGTCGAACGTACTTGTCGAACAGTGTAGCCCAGTAGACCCGGTCGGATTCGATATCTTCATTTTGCACATCACGAAGAAAAGCCAAGAACTCCTCCTGAGTCATGCCCTCCTTCGGTTTTGCCGTGTGAAGCTTGAAGATATCTTTGACATCCTTTCTTTCCTTCAAACGCAAAAGGAAATCCTTGAATTCGGAGAAGTCCAATTTACCGTTACAGGCAGCGTCAGCTTTAGTGAACTGTGCCCGGAGCATATTCTTGGAACAGTTGATATGCAAGCTGCGGCAGACCTTCTCCACAGCAGCGAGGTCGAGACTTTGTTCCTCTACTGGAGGACGCTGCGGGAAGAGTCTCGACATCTCGCGCTCCCAGTGTGCCTTCAGAACCGCTTCGCTTTGGCCCGAACCTGCCAGACCAGACATGAGATCGATTCGGTACCGGGAGATATGCTCTAGAGTGGTAATCCACAGGTCAAGAATACGATCGCTAGGAGCGATGAGGTGCAATGTTTTGACCGCTCGGCCCTTAGAGCGGTCAGAATCCGCAATGACAATGGTGAACCATCGGCGCTCCAAATCTTCAGGAATCTGATGTTCTTCGCGATAGTTGCGAGCGTCGGCACCGACCCGGATTTCTTTGATATCGTCGATATAGAAGCGTTTGGCCGGGTTGGAGAGATCCCAAAATACCTTGGCGGCGTCTAGGTCTAGGAAGAAGCGAACTTGCTTCCTGCGTTTCTTGGTTACCTTGGTTAGGACGGTGCCTCGCTGAACAGCAGAGTCTATCTTGGGCGCAACGGCAACGGCGGGAACGGGACCAGTTTCGCGAGCCATATTCATACGACTCTCGCTGCGAAGGCTGGATGCCTCCGAACCAGCCCATGCACCCAGGTTGTCCAAGGCTTCGCCGGCTTCATCCTCGTTGCTCGAGTCAAGGGCGCTATCTCGGACAGGTTGGGTGCCTGTTTTGCTATCACTGCGCCGGCGCATGATGATGGGACCAGTGCTTCGGTCTCGTTTCTCGTTCTGGGTCGTAGACTGCCTCCTACGAGTGAGTTTGTTGGCGGCGCCTCTTGAGATTCGTCTCATTAGGCCCGGCGCCTTGGTGGACACAGCAGGGTCATTGAAGCTGGACGGATTTGCGTTTCCGGGAACGGCCATCATGGACTCGCCGAGTTCAAGCGGGCCTGGCATAGGCAGGGAATGACCGTTTACTCGGCCGTAGAGTCCCTCGCTGGCAGATTGCAGGGGAGTGCCGGCAGGGGTGAGAGTATAGGGTGTGTCGGGAGCAGGGAAGGATGATGTGGGTGTAGAGGTCGGAGAAGAGGTGAACGAGGGTGCGGAACAAGGGGGAGGGCCAGATGGTAAAGATGTGACAACATGATGTAAAGTTGGTTGAGGGAGAGATGTCGCAAGTTTTAAGTTGGATTGGGTGTCAGCATCCAGGGTCGGTGAGGTAGTCGTAGCATAGGCCATGACGCCTATCTATCAAAACGACAGCTCAGCTGTCGATATGGGGAAGTCTAAGCCTGTGGTATACCGTACCAACGTCCGAGTCACCTGGACTTAGAAATGGACGAATGGGTAACAGCGTATGGGACCGGCCTGCTGTCAAGGTTCGCAAGGCTGCCGCCTGTCAGGAATGTTATGCGATGCGAGCCAAAAGAGAAAGTAGGATATTCTGACACGGTAAGAACACGATCTTTCAGCCACGTCCTCAGCAGAAGTTCACCGTTCCTGAACTCTGCTGCATCTTGGGCTGAATTGGGTGTAATGCGGAGAGCCCTGCCGGAGAGCAGCTCACGAGGGGGAAAAATCGCAACAAAAGAAGATTTTGAGCGATTAAAAAGAATTTCCCTGATAACAATTGCAAAGGGCACTGGCCCTGTGCAACGGCCAATCTCCCACGAGGGATATTCTCAGGCGATGCTAACCACTTGGGATAGACGTCACAAACGGAATGAACCAGGGAATGATCTCCAGCCTCAAAGAAGCGGAATGCGGGTTCTTGTCTTGCTTCTTTCGGAGCCCGGCTGATTCTCTGTATGTTCTTCCAATGACACCAATGCTACCCCTCTCATATGCGTGTCGATCTGCCGGTGCGTGGGGAAAGCTGCTACTCTGCAGTCGAAGCGGGGGCTGTTGTGATATGGACCAATTGATCGTGCAATCGCCGAGTGAGTCGGGGAAGGCGGCGCGGAACCGGTTCGAAATTGAAGGGCGTGCGCCAAAGCGAGTCAAAGGCCGAATATAATGCGCATGCAGGTATCGTTACCAAAGTTCGGGAACGAGCCCCAAGAACCGGGATTTGGTGCGGAAGCAGACAGCGGTAGCAATGAAAAAAGACTTAAGAGTCAAGGATTGTCCTAGTCCGACAAGGTTTTCTTGCGCGATTGGGTGCGATTGGAGACTAGCGATGCGGCGGGCGAAGGGAGTACCCGTGATAAAGTGCAGGGAGTTCTTTCCTCGGCGCAACGAAGCTAGGATAGGAGAATGTGATAAAAATCGGGGATTGCGACAGAGTTGCCAACGCAGTGAATGCAGGCGGTCGAAAGGGGAAAGCGAGCAATCGGAGACTGGGCCGAGTTTGGGAGCTCGCTGATGTTGGATTGTTTAGTGCCGTTTTGAGGATCACTGCGAGCTGATCAAGTTGCTGCACGGTTACGTGGTGGCCACTAAGTCCGTATGCGAGTCGGGAGTGGGTAAAATTGCGGAAGTTCTGGATGATCATGCGACGAGAGGGAGAAGACCTGCGTTGTCCGTATCGTATGAGTATAGATGTTTCTTTTTTTTTTCTGGCTTCGAGGAGAGGAGAGGTAATTGAAGAAGAGTTGAAGGGGGAAAAAAGGAAAATAATTAAATCAATGAATCCCAATTCCGCGAATTGAAGCTGCAAGTGGGTACTGTGGTACTTACGATAGACGGAGCATGCGGTATGGGAAATGGTGTACTGTATACCCGTATTGTTCGGTAAGGGTACAATACTAGAAATACCAGTTCCAAGGATGTCGTAATTTCGACCTCTTTCAAGTTCTCTTTCTTTGCTTTTCCTGGTCAATAATGGTTAGATACTGAAAGACACCTCTAATCGAAACTGCAACCTGAAGATATTCCAGTCGTGATGTGGATGTGAGAGAGAATGTAGGTATGTATGGTCAAGTTAGGTCGAGATTTTTGGAACACTCACCAAGTGTATATGAGCCACACTCAGTGGGAATGAGGCTGAGATCTCAAGGGAAAAAAAAAAAAAAAAAGAGTAACAAAGAATTATCTAGCATAAGAAAAGAAAAAAGGCGAGGGCCATTGAAATGATTAAATACTATACCATCAGGATGTAATTACTCATTTCCTTCAGACATGCCCCTACAGTTAGGTACTACTTCAATACCCAAGTGCCTATCAAATTACAGAGCTGCCTACCACGAGATGACGATGTGGAATGATTGCCAGACGGAAACCCGTTGCTTGGTATCATTGGACGATCCTTGGAATTCCTGGGGAATGTTATCGGCCAAACGGGGTCGATCTGTGTTTCAAGTGTGTTGGACGGCAGAGCCCTAAAAGGACAGGAGTTACAATTTCCCTACAATCTACCTATGACAGACTTTCCTGGATATTTCGTGTTAAAAAAAAGGGGGGGATCTCCCTTTTTTCTTTATTCAGAATCCTTAATAATAATAAAATGTCCCGAAATATTGTGGATGATAGTGGATACACGAATAGCAGTCTATTTCATTCAGACTTCTATAGTCCGAGACACCGCCGGGCTCCAGTTCCCCCACATCGCCAACTTAGTCGACTACAACATACTCCATACTAGGCTAGTATTATAATATCGAGGTTATTACTAGTAGTATTTGTTAGACTGTAACAATCATTCTTTACCTTCCAGGGTTGTATTACTTGCCTAGGAATTCCTAACACCGACAGAGTGGTCCGGGGAAGATATGCGGAGCCCTCGGATTCCTGCGTTTTGGTCGCGAGATTCCATTAGACTTTCCTGTTCTCCCTGTGATACACAGTCTTATCTAGTGTTGTGCTCTCCAAGGTTGTGTTTGTGTTCATTGCTGACTGGTCGGGCGCGGATCTGTGCCCAAGCAGCGAGACAAGAAAGTGAGTCGATCACCACGCACATCATCATTTCCTCCTATTTGACACCTTGGTGGGGAATGGTAGAATAGTACATCGTACACCGCAACATACAACATACAACATAGGCGATAGGGTCTGTGCAAGATATAGTACATCGGGTATGCCGAAATGTTTACAATTGAATGTCATCCCTGAACCGGTGCTTGATGTGGCAGGGGAAAACGGTTTGAGCGGTGGGGATGGAGTGGATTATCAAAAACAAAAAAAACAGATCGGGGAGTTTGAGGTTTCTGTTTTGTTACGAACACTCCAAAAAAAAAATATAACATTCCAAGGTTATTAGGAGTATTTTGTTTTTGTTTCGCCCTATCAGGCCCGCATTTCCCATGGCTTAGTATCCATTCCATACTATTCTCAACCCTTTCTTTTTTCTTAGCTCCCAGTCTGTACCTGTCCTTCAAGGCACAGAGTGATACAGACTGTATGCGGAGTGTGACCAGCCGCAAAGCACAGGAACATCTGCGGGGTTGACCACAACCCCGCAGCCGTTGGAAGATGAGCTGGCGATGCCGTGCTTCACCATTTCCTTGATTATATCGAATCACAACTCTGCCGCTACAGCCGGAGAAAAGAAATTGAAGTTCCTCGGCACCCCTCACCAAGGCTCTCCTGATTCTGCGCTCCTGCACGTCACCCGGGTGGGCTGTTGAATTAACTTAGCGTCATCCAAGGGCGACAGTTAGCCTCTTTTGGTCATAACAGCCGCATAATCCTAGCAGCCTGACAGGGATTTTGTTCAGACCTCAGGCGGTATTCCCCTCATGGCAATTATCTATTCGGATGCCTACATATGTATGTTGTAGGAACCCTACCTTCCCAATTTGTACGGAACGGCCCTCACCTTGCGGCTTTGATGCGCAAATATCCGGGAATTCAATAGGAAGGCAGGACTATCCAAAAAGGGCTATAGACGTCATTTCTTTCTTTTTCTCTCTTCTTTTTTTTTTTGCTTCTTGCTTTTCCATTTTGTTACATTTCCTTTGGCTACAAATACCGTGCTAGAATGACATTACTCATATGCCCGAGTAGACACGCAACTTCAAAACTCCATTCTGAGCTGATTTAGTGCTGACAGTGTCTCCTATACATCATCTGTGCGCTATCAACGTGATATCGTGCAGGGCGGTTGTGGCGGGTTAGGAAAAGAATCCCCTCAATTTCCCTGGGCGAACACTAAGAACAGCAAAATAGAGCAAAACAAGTTCTATTATTATTGATCCATACAGAGTAGACCGCGTTATCAATGTCCTATAATTTACCCACATTATAATTAGAGAGATGCCGTTTCTCCTCACTAGCCTCAATATACCCCAGTAACGAGGTAATGACAAAGAGCGGTGGCTGAAGCAAGGATCTGCGAGTTCGTGGCAGCCACTCTTCCCCGATGACAGAACACGATAATCTCTTGTCGGGTCAAAACATCCTGACCGCTAATCAATGTACCTCAGGTGATCCATAATTCAACTTGCTAGCCAGTGAGCGATCTCCACCGGATCCGACTAGGGGGGACGCAGACGGGATGATGAGGGGGAGTTGTTTATCAAACCCCATTTGCCTACGTTGTACTCCGAACTGGGTGCAGATGTACGTGAAGAACCGTGCTATCATGCCACGCTTTCACAGGTATATATATATATATATATATTTCAGCTCTGATGTGCGACATGCGATTTGCAGTCTAGTACTCCGTATCAGGATGGGTGATAATCGAGTGGATAACATGCAATTATTTCCTTGTGATCCATCCTTAGACATTTCAATAGGGGTTAGCGTTGGCCATCACAAGAATCCTGGCGGATACATGTTGAGATTACCCAATCATCCTATATTCTGGTTCGGACCTGATGGCTCAAAGACCTCAAAAGGATGGACATGGTAGTACTTGGTGTATGGGAAACGCATGTCTTAGTATTTTTCCTTCCAAGCTTCTTAGGGTCTTCCATTGGCTTAAGGTCCACTTGACAGGATCGTTCGCTATGGAGTACTCCGTACAGGCTAGTGTATTATATATGACATTTCTCAGGAGGTTCAATACTTCCAACGTTTCCTTCTGGAAGGTCAAAATTACCGGTACAGCCTAGGGTAACGGTAACATAGAAAACACGTCATTATTATCGTATCCTCTTAAGACATTTCTGATATCAGAGCTGCAAGATTCTGAATGGTGCCATATCCCTAGAGAGGTATGTGAGTCCGCAGGGCTCTCCAATTTTGATGTGCATGTAAACAATTACCAGTCAATCTCGCATCTGCTCCTTGCTACGATCAACAGCCCTAAATAACCCCACTTTTGACGGCTCCCCCTATAGGATGAAGCCTTCGGCGAAAAAACTCTCTTTGTGTCCTTTTTGACTTTATGGGGCTATGATTGATTGCGGTTGAGTATTCCCCCGGGGTCATTTCTGAAAGAGTCATTGGATTAACAGAAAAAGTGAAAACAAAAAAAAATTAAATGTATCGATTTCTTTCAAGTTAACGTTATTCTTCATTAGAGACTTCGGGAGTATCTCATTACCTACATATGTAGACGGGTATTTAACTGGATGACGATATTCCCTGTGCACTTCTAACTTCGGTCCGTTTTAGGAGAATATGTAATCATTGCGATGACATCATGAAGACGCAACGCGATGAAATTCTTTTCGTTACGGTACTCCTAGTTTCAATACCAATACTGTACTAGTATTGTTGTCAGGTACAACAGTACATCGAATGTTCCTTAGAACCTTCCAAACTTGGTAACTTGGGAACTCCAGCGAGACACCCGTTATAGCGTAAAGCTAGCCGGGATCTGAGAAGGTCCTTGAGGTCGGTTTCAGGGGCATATGGGCATACCCATTCTTAATTAAGAAGACAAAACGGGAGTTTGAGTGTCCTAAAACTGAGCTATGGGTCTGATCTTCAGGAGAGAACGGAAGGGGCTTGCCATCTGCATTCCACGGCAATTTACTCCGTAGTATTCCCCTTCCGAGTACCCATTATGGAGTACTATACACATATTATAACTCGACGTAACATTTCAGATGTTTAGGTTAGAGAATGCAATCTATGCTCTGTATCATAGCACTTGTTCGAAACAGAGTTACGGAGTACGATGTAGAGCTTAAAGTTGAATATATTCCCATATTTCGGGAACGAATTATACAGACCCAGGGGGATGGAACCGTTGCGCCTCATTGGAGCCAGGGTTGTTGCTCCATCACCTTATCTCTTGCCTATACTTTCTTCCCCGGTTATAATCACACACGTTATGGTGGTGGTATGCTGATTGTGACTTGTTAGAAATGTCCATTTTCTCCAAGTACCTACTACATGTAGACATACGCCTAAAGAGATGCGTGGTGGTAATGTACTCAAGTGTACATCTTTGTGATGAAGTAGTGTTCCAAACTAGGCAAACGAAGCACCCCGCTTTGACGCATGCATATTGGTAGGCCTTTACCTTTAAAGGATAACAGTGCATGCCAAAATGATACTATCCACTACCACCCAAAGAAGAAAGCCATTGCAGAGACTGACACGTCTCAAACATTCCCCACTCGTCTCAGCCCACAGCCACTTTCAGCTCAGCCTCGTCCCGTTCCTTCGATGCGACTTCGATGCTTCCCGGGTTGATATGCAAATCAAACCAGGCCGTGTTGGTAACACTGGAACAGAACAAAAATAAAAAGAAAAACATGCAAAAAAGGTCATCTCACCATCCTCGGGCCTCCCCTTTGATAAGATGACTCCGGGCTATCTCCGTTGGCTCAGAACCAATGCCTCCAATCACCGGCCCAGCTGTGGCTAATTACTGCGTTTTGTCTAACCCCCATAGCACATTTCGATTCGGACTGCAGGAAGGCAAATGTGAGTCTTTTCCTTTCTTTTCCTTTTGCCTTTTCTCTTTCATTCTGAAGGTGCATGTGACTCAACTTGGAATAAATGTTCCCATCATATCCGACGAGATTGGTGCAACAGTATCATAGGGCGCCTGTGGCTCGCACATCACTGTCACTGATTGTGTAACAATAATCATGCATTGCGACTCGTCCGGTCCTGTTCAGAATGATACCTTGTTTCAGAGAAAACTATCCCGCAACCGGCATGACGCCATCATTTGTCTTACAGTTGATATGCTCGAGTTTCCTACGTTGAGCCTTTGAGCCGGTGCCTTTTTTTTCCTTGCCGGAGTAGATTCCGCAATCAACTCCATGTTATCCCTGTATGAGATACGACCTACATGATTCTATGCACGGTCTCCTGGCATTTCGAATATTGGTTTCATAGGAGGCAGAAGGTCATACGATTAGGGAGATCCGATACGTGGCCATGATCCGGATACCAAGGGAGGTATGGTACACCTGTGTTTCCCAGAGCTCACAATACTTTACACGATGTATACTATACCTAAGGCAAAGCGGCAGAGCGGGAAGGGAAAGGAAACATCGGGAGATTGTAACAAACCCACAAGTCCATACTCCATACTCCGTGCATATCCGGAACATGTCGCATCCGCTAGCATTCGATCATGCTGGGTATTGTGGCTGGATATCTCTCGCGTACCGATATTGCGGACCCCATATCTCGGAATAACGCCCGGTACCAAGCGGCTCTGGCTTTCAGAAAAGGGAATCCCCACCATACTAACTTGATCTTAGCTTCGCGATTGGTAAAAGTCGCTTATGGCTCGAATAGGAAGTTGACGCCATTCTGAAGCAGTGGATATCGGCCCCAGTGGGGAAAGTAGCAAAACCAGGAAAATGGCCTCGGAAACGCCGTCGCAAGCCAACGTGCCCATTTCCAAAGCCAGCTCAGCTGCTGACTCCTAAACGAGATCCAACATCCCGCTGCAAAGTTTACGATATTGTATACTTCAAACCAATTTATCCGAAGCACTCATTTCCCCTACCAGTTCTACACACATCCCCACACATCCACATTGCACCATATCCCAAACATCCTGGATGTAAAGCAGACGCGAGACATCTACCGGGCTCCATATGTCGCAGATTCAGGGCTAAAAATAGCACCTTTCCATATCTCGGAATCTGAAATCTCGAAAATGACCCCCACATTCAGCTCCCGTGGGAGGACGTGACTTCCAGAATTTTCATCGAAGGCCGTTCAGCCCACTTCGGCAACTCAGTAAAGGACCAGGGTCAAGCCCCAACATGTCAGAGTCCAATTAACACGACTACACGGCTTCAAACACGAGGTTCCTTTTTTCCCTTTTTTTTTGTTTTTTTTTTACTTTTCGCGTGTTTGAGGTGTATTATCGCATTATACGGGTCCCTCGGGAGCCGTTGCTAGCGAATCTTGGTACGCGAGTCTTGGCGGTTTGACCTTGGACCTTTAGGGCTGTGCGGGACAGTGGCTGGATAGGCGTATCAAACCTGTTGCAGCTGTGGATCTCGTTTACGGGTTATGTTGCTGTCGCGACGGGTGGTATTACTGTAATATGCGATTCATACAGGGGGCTATAGTTAGTATTTGCCGGTTTTCTGTGGATTCTGAACACTGTTGGCTATTCTTAGGAGCGGCTCAGGGCATCCCTGTCGAAGGAATGCATTGCTTGCATTCAGCCTCTCTAACTTCGGGGCATTGCTGAAATACCTAGGTAATTACAATGGTACATTGCCAAGTTCTCTGCTTACTTCAAAAGTTTGTGCGCGAATGTCCTTTTGTGGTGCTTACAGGCGTCGTAGACTAAGTTCACACCTCGTGAGATGCAATAGGCGGTCAGAGAGGCAGTCATAGTCACGTTCATTCTTAGATCTTGGATACACTGGTCGAACCACCTGCTTAGGGCCTGTTTTTGGGTTTAGAGCAAGTCGTGATTTGAGGACCCTTGGCCCTCCTGCATGCCTTAATCTTGCGACCCAGCACTGCTATTCCATGTTCCGACTGGTTGGGGCTGAAGTTGAGAACGCGCCAATAGTGTCCGAAGCTTTGACATGTGCAGTTCCTACTGGGCCGAATGAGGATTTCTCTCTTCTTCACCGCTCGGTCAAGAGCGCTTTTGACTGATCGGGTTTCTCTTGTTTTGACGCACTTCCAGAGTAATACGACTTAAATCAAAGGTAGCTTACTAGAGTCGTTGCGTCGGTAAAAGGATGAATGTTAACGGGACCATCAGGGGATTTGGTAAGGTCAATGGGATCATTCTAAGGTTAGGATACTCGGAATGCCAAGTATGCGAAATCACTGAATGACATCGTGGTTGGTGTATATGTTGTCTCTTATGGTGACTGTGAAGCTTCCATGGCCCTCGTAAAGTTACGATAGCGTCTCTCTAGGATAGCCAGTCGTCACTCACCGTTGCTGATGTTTCGTCCGGGATATCGCGGCGCAAAGATGGTTCGAGCTTCTTTGTAAGATTTTCCATTTTGTCCATTTTTGTTCAGGGACTGGGGCATGGTACGCAAGGTTTCGCGCAGACGCAACATTTCCAGAGCATAGTCCCTGCTTTCAAGCCCCGTCGTTAACTTCTTCGCCGCTTCATGGGATTGGTACAGTCGATGGCAGGGCTAAGAAGCCTATCAACATGGTTTCGGCGGTTAACCACGAACGTCGTGGACGCAGGGTTGAGCAGAGCCGCCAGGAACTTCATACGGAGACAGTCGACGAGAGAGTGTGGATGACCGTCCCCACTAGTACCGTACTGCGTGATCTCACCATCTGCCAGACTGCTGGACTCCATAATCTGCATATCTGAGTCTGTCGACCGGATGCTGGCAATCGACTATCACTCGCCGTGTGCCGGTGCCGGTGCAATGCCACCACTCTGCGTTTTATGAGGTACAGATTACTATATGCTTTTAGTATAGGCCATAATGACATGGGATTATGTCGCTTACCTGATGGAAAGTGAGAGTTTAAAGGTATCGAGAGCTGAATCTGGGCGATGAGCACTGAGCTATGATATCGAGATTCTGAGGGTGCATCTCTAGGAAGTCTGTCCTGAGAAGGTAACCCCTGATAATCTCTCGAAAATAAAGACGCTTTGAACAACCAGTATCTAAAGATGCATCGACCACTCGGTGTCCAAAGAAGTCATGGTTTCTTCTCGGCAGGAGGATGAGAGAAGGGTTTTAGAACTTCTGAACCTAGATGAGTAGGTAGTTGCTCACGTGTCTGCCAGTATATAGCGGCCCACTGGTAAACGAGCGTTGTCTGGTATAATTTGATCTGGTTAACCTAGGATATAATAGAGACGTTGTATTGAAGGCTTTTTGTATATTCCTTTCTGCGCGTCTTTTTTGGGTGTCGTTTCGATGTCCTTTCGCATGTCGCTTTGGGTGTCCCTTTATATCATTTTTTATGCCTTTACTTATATATATCTGGAAACTACTCCTGGCAGAAAAGCAATGAGAAGAAGTCATGGTCATTCAAACCATCAAATGCAAGGCATTTATATGCCTTGCAGTGCAACTAACAAACAAACCCCCAATCTGTAAACAAAGCCCGCAGAAATCAGACGGCAACGGGGAGATCAGAGATCTCTCAACGGGATGGCTTTGACACCTAAGATATCTTCCAAGAGTTTCCGGACGATTTGCAGGCGATACGACGGCAACGATTGGCATACTTCACTTATAAAATTGCCAGTACTTTCTCCGAACATGTATCATTCAGCAATACCATCATCGAGGTCGACCCCTTGGTTGATTCGGGAATCCGCACAGTCGAGCCAAATCCCATGTGAAGACTTTCTTCCTGTCAGCGCGCGGGTATGTTCCATTCAAACCTCGGTGCACAACTTCATGGTCGGCCCGCGATAAAGCCACTCATGACTGGTACTGCTTTCCCCCCAAGATGCAGGGCCTCCAACTTTCTCACACCGTCCATGCCTTGTCCAACCTCAACCTCAACCAGGATATCACTGTCCCGCGCCATCTCAACACCTTGCGTGATCTGAAAGGTATGAGACTGGTCCTCCAGCTCATACAGGCTCAGGTAACTGGACAACGCGCAGGCGGCGCTCCCTGTGGCCGGATCCTCCGTCTTTAACTTTACCAGCCTTGTCCGGATCCTATGGACCATCCTTCCGCCGATCAGCTCACTTCCGAGCCGGACATAGTAATACCTCCGCGTGACCCAGCCGTCACACCAACCGTCGTCCAAGAGCGACGCAGGAAGATCCGGCATGCCGCCCACTTGCGCAGTACCCAATACCTCGAGCGACGGTAGCTCAATGAGTGCAAATGTCATGCCTTTGACTATGCTGAACAATGGCGAACTGCCCTCCTCCCTCGCGACATCGTCCTGCGATTTCGGAAATGAGCCCGGCTCGGGGCTAGGGAGACGTTGTTGGTGCAACCGGACATTGTGCGGTATCGCGGCCTGGAGAGCGCCATCCGCGGTGGGCTCGATGATGATGGGCCCCGCTTTCACGAGCAAGGTTCGCACGCCGCGTGGGTGAAGGAGTACGGCCGTTCCAATCGTCGGGTGGCCAGCAAAGGGTATCTCGTCTTCCCGCGTGAAGATGTCGACTTTCCGCTCGTCTGTCGCAGCAGGGTCCTCAACGTCATGCACAAAGACTGTCTCGGACAAGTTGAACTCCCTGGCGATGGTCTGCTTTTGGACTTGTGTCAAAGTCACACCGGTTGGGATAGTCACAACTGCGAGGGGGTTGCCCTTGAAGGGTGTTTCGGTAAACACGTCAAGGGTGGTGAAGGGAAGCGCCATGACCACTACTCTGCTTAGAGAAAACGGAAACGAGTTTGAATTGAGTTTGGCACAACTTTGAACAGTGATGACATTGAACAATAGCCTGGGCCTACGCTCTTGCTTTTTTTATTTGCCGTGAGTGTTCTATGACTCAATAACACGACACTAGACAGAAGTGGATATGATCGTTTTACTAGGTGGATATCCGAAGGCTCGGCAGTCCAGTAAGTAATTCCTCCAATAAGTATCAACTTCTATATTATCAACTTCTATATGTGAATTTCTATAAAAGAATAGTTGGCCACTTATACGACCGTAGTCTTCTTAAGTAGTCTTTTCCGATAGTCTCTTTATACATCTCTTTAGTGGTCTTTTTAGATATCTAGCTATAACTATAGATATTTTTCCCCTTCTTTAGTTTCCGAGGTAGATAGTAGAAAAGGGCTGAAAAAAGGCTTAATTTGTATAAGGGAACTTTTCTATGTGGTTGTAACCTTTGATATCTCAATTCCTACAATATCAACTTCTACGGTGTCACTTTCTACAGTATTCCAATTTCCATCAATTTCTATAGTCAATAAAATACACATACATATACTAGTTTCATGAAATGCAACGATATGACGCAGTGCCGGCTATACACTGATATGTCAATGGGCAGTACACATGTCCACGGGAAGCATCGGCGCTTAGCTATGACTGGGATTTGTAAATGCATTCTGAACTCTACATTAAGCACAATATGGGGCTTCATTTTGGTCTATGCGACAGTAGCGTAGCATCTCTATACGCTGAAGTGCGCCACCCAACATTTGAAGGTTTCTCTTTCTATATAGATGGACCAAATCAAATTGAAAACTGCTAACGAGTCAAGCTGTCACATTTGCTATTGACAAAGTGTTGCGAAATGTCCTAGTGTCTCAATAAAAAGAAACTTGTACATTTATCCAGTCATTCTTGCATGAACATGCCAAAGATAGTGTCGTCCATGAGAAGGAAGTGATCAGTGAGAGCATTAAGCCAGGGAGACATGCCAGAAGAAGTGGATGCATTCAATATAATATTCCTAATCATGCTGTGGTCGCTGAAGCATGACATGAGCGGCACAACATGTAGCATAGGGCATACCGTACTGAGCGCGACGAGGAGTGAAGGATACCTTGTACGCTTCAACTAGTCTCCAGATCTTAATTTTTCTTGCTTTCATCTTGAGATTCTAGGTCCAGAACGAAGTCAAAACGATTTTTGAGAAGTGCTTGTTTGGCCAAAATTACCAATGCCCAGTAAGTCGTGATAGAAGTGTTAGCAAATGGCTTGTGTGGTAGACCTGCCAGAGATACCTACTGCAGTGTCATCTGATGCTGTGGAGGCGTGTCGTTGATAGCTGGTTCGAAGTGTAGTTTTGTTGAGAGGTTATGCTTCCAGCCTTTCAGTTGCTCTTTAACCTCGTGAGCAGCGCCGACTGTGGATCACTGGCGCTATTGATAGAATAGAAGGCGTCAATAATCTGCGCGGAAATTGCACAAAGCTGAAGGAGACACTAAAATGTACTGAGAGCATATCATGACCGGCCATGGTAGACAGGGACATCTCCGTTCGATGGTTGCGATTGCAGATCAATGTACGGTTTTCACTTTTCCAATTCTTCGTCTCTCGAATTTCAGGTATAGTGGTCGACCGAGAAACAGAGATTGAAATTTGTCACAAACGTATGCTCCCCAATAGACCCTTCGTCTGATCTCTAAATCAATGGAGTCTTGAAGCTGGTTCGCGCTGAGAAGCTGCAACGTCCAAATAACAACCAAGGTCTTCGAGCATTCTACACCCCATGCCGCAAAATAACCAGCCCGCACTCTGTTTGCCTGGCAGTAGGCACGCGCCGCAGATTAGAAGAGCAACAACAGTATCAAATCATTGCGAAATAAGAAATAACAGTGGTAGATTGATTAAGCATAGTATTGCGACACAGATCCGTATCATATGTTGACTAACTAGACACTATACCCGATTAGGTAACCGATCTCAGCCTCAAAATACTGAACTTCATTGCTAGACTCGATCGGTTGCCTGCCTTTGTTTCTTAGCCTTGAGATCAAAGAATTGCCTAGCCCTTTCAAGGTTATAATTCAGGTATGAGTCAGTGGTGGAAGTACCAGATGAATTTGCCGCTCCTATTTAAATCTCCCCCCACCACCGCATATCATCTCCACATTTCAGCTCTCAACACCAAACTCTCAACGCCAAACCCTCAACATTAAATTACCTTCCTTTTTTGCTTCATAAGGTGAAACCTTTCTCGCATCATTCAAGTTCCAAACATAATTATGGCAAACGGAGCTCTTCCACAGACTCTCAAGTCCATCACTGCTACGAAAATCAGTGAACTCTCTAAGCAACGCGCCCTATTTGATCGGCGCAAAACCGAAATCCTTGCAGTTGCCAACGCAGCGCCAGATCTGCGCACCCGTGCTCAGGCTTTGCTGGATGGAATCTCACGCCTGAAAGGATACAGTAAGGATTCGCTCGACAAAAATGACCTGGACCTAGATGACGATTCCTCAGATGAGGAATCGGAAGACACACTCACTTCACGAGGTGTCGGTCGTTTACAGCCAGAAGATCATACGAACATTCGTCGCTTTCTTTTACAAAGTCGCCACGACCCTTCCGTTTCCCAAGCAGCTCTACAGGATCGTATCAATCAACTTGAAAAGGAGTTGCGATACCTTGAGATAAAGCATGAGCACGGTGCCTTTTACAGCAACCTGGTTACAGAGTGGTTGTCGGAGCTGGATGGAAGCATTACCTCCACTCCGGATGAAGCTAAATCCACTGACTCCGATCCAAGCTTCGAAAGCGTTGGGCGGGCAGAAATGCACGAACAACGCACGACTTGGGAGTCCTTGGTTTTTACTGCTGCGACACATGTGAACGAAGATGCGATCCGGTCCTACCTCAACAATCTTTTCACCCAGACCAAACTTTCTCGCCAGGCACTCAAGGACCTCCGAGCAAGTATCCAATCCTTTGGAACAGAACTGTCTTCAAAGGGTGAATGGCTGAATGTGGACGAACTAAAGTGGGTCTCTCGCGCACTGCTTAAGACCGATCTCCTCGGCGACGATAAGACAGCCATTCTGAAAGAGTTTATGCGGAACAATGAGGTCGCCCAGGAGGTGGCAGATGTGCTCAACATGCGTATTGCCTCGCTCGATAGCTGGACCTGGACAGGAGATTCAGATGGTATTCCCGTTGAAATGCGCCGCCAGCTCAACGGTAAATACCGGGTTTTCATGGACGAAGACCTTCTCGATGCCCTTCTACTACAGTATATCGGGACAATGTGGGCTGTGAAGTTGCGGGAGGTATTCGAAGAATTCCTACGCTCCAACGCCTGGAAGATCCTGCATGAGGATATCCCAGAAGACCACAAGGAAATGCGCAAGTACTTCCTTGGCCGAGAAGCCAACTCGGGCTCTGGCAAGATCAACGAGATTCGAAAGAACACATACACCGACGAATATTTCATGAGCCAACTGCCCACCTCAACCGACGAAGGTGCCCGGGAATATGATGACGCGGGGTCCAAACCAAAAAACGCCTTGGATACAAAGCACTCCCTCCTCCACCTCCTGATCACAGAATCTATCATCCACAAACATCAGCGGGGGGACTTTACCGCAATCCGGTCGGACTTTGAGTGGTTCGGCCCTTCAATGCCCCATGCCACCATGCTCACCGTGCTGAAATTTTTTGGAGTATCTGACCTATGGATCAAATTCTTTGTAGTGTTCCTGGAAGCTCCGCTCAAGTTCGCCCAAGATGGAGCCGAGGGCTCTGTTCAAACCCGCAAGCGTGGCATTCCAATGAGTCATACATTGGGTGATTGCTTCGGAGAATCCGTTCTCTTCTGTATGGACTATGCAGTCAATCAAGCTACCAACGGCGCCTTTCTATACCGGCTCCATGATGACTTCTGGTTCTGGGGTGCAGAGGATACCTGCGTCAAGTCATGGCAGGCAATGGAGCAGTTTAGTCAGGTAATGGGGTTGAAGTTCAACACGGAGAAGACTGGAACTGTGCAGATGGGTCTGGGTGACAGTCCGATGCAGTCGGTCCTTCCCACTGGTGATATCCGCTGGGGCTCCCTGGTTCTTGATGCGCAGCAAGAAAGATTCATCATCGACCAGGCCCAGGTCGACCAACACATCGAAGAGCTTTCACGGCAGCTTTCGTCCTGCAAAAGTGTGTTCGCTTGGGTACAGGCATGGAACAGCTACTTTGGCCGCTTCTTTACGAACAACTTCGCAAAGCCAGCCATTTGCTTCGGCCGGGACCATATCGACATGGCCATTGCCACCCTGAGCCGCATCGAGCGCACACTTTTCAACAAAACCTCTGATGACAAAACTCCATCGGATCAAATCAATGGCGTCACCGACTATCTACGCACTGTGATCGCAGAACGTTTCGATATCCATGATCTGCCTGATGGATTCTTCTACTATCCTATTGAACTCGGTGGTCTGGGGCTTCTAAATCCCTTCATCCGACTGCTCGCCATGCGTGAAAGCATCAAAGATACCCCCCGGAAGCTCCTGCACAAGGCCTCGCTGAGGGATGAGAGAGAATACGAGGCGGCCAAAGAGAAGTTCAAAAAGGACGGCGCCGATGCTAGCAGCCAGTTCTGGAGCGAATGGAGCGGCAAATCCAAGTCATTCATGTCCCTGGAAGACTACACCCGGTATCCAGAGATGTTCAGTCCCTCTCTCGTGGGCGTGTACAAGCAGCTGACCAAGGTGCCGAATGAGATGAACGTGGCTCTGACTTGGAGCTTTGAAATGGAGCAAAACTCCCTTGATCCAGGGCGCTCTGCAGCCTCTATCTCTCATTTCTGGGCTTTAATGACACCCTACTGGAAATGGGTTGCGGAGTTGTATCACGAAGGGATGGTTCGTACTTACGGTGGCCTCGCTGCTGTGAATCGAGAGTTTATGCCCTTGGGTGTCGTGAAGACCCTACAGGAAGGTAAATTCAGGTGGCAGGGCTGATCGAGCATTGTCGATTTGAATCACCTGATGGTCCTATGGCTTGGAGGCTTATGCTGTTAGATGAAACGTACCAAATGTATATATGACCGGAAAATTCTTAAAATGCTCCTCGTAAAGCCCGTACTCTCATCCCCGCCGTAACCCTACAAGAGCTCTATAAGGGTTTGGTTCAAATCTGGATGGCCACTACAGTATAGCTTTAGAAAAAACCAACCTGGTTACTCACTAGGCAAGACTTTGTTAAGCGTTGATGATCAACGCCTTGCGTTTTCAGCCAGCCAGTGCTGGTTCATAAACGCACAAGTGTGACGCCGGTTTCCTTGGACATAGCTGTTGACGCATAGGTGGTATTATGTTGAAGTCAGGGTAATCCTAATGTCTCCATGTCTATGTTAGGTAGGCTGGATAACTACAATGGCCTGTATTTAGACCAACCACCGATTATTGTATTGATGGGGCTGTAGGACTATCTGAAGCCGCTCACTAGCTACTTATACGAACTCTACATTTCACATGGGGTTCTTCTCTCCACTCCTAGGGTGATATATCGCCTACAGTGCTCGCCGTTCTCAACCATCACAATGATGTATACCTGCATGTCTATATTCGGGAAAGTGCTCCTTTTCATATCCTTGTTTATAAGGTTTCCTAGTCTGGGTCATGTCTGCTTTTAACATGTAGTTGACTCATTGCGATGTTGACGTTCTTTCCATCGCCGAAACAGCTTTCGGTTTGGCAACCATGGAATGAAGCCCTAATTTACACCTCTATTAGGGAAAGTACAAAAGTATACTTCGACATCCTACTGAACTCGACGTCGGCTCTCAGGAAGGATTAGTAGCTTTCGAATAACAGTCTATATATACGGCCCTTGAATCCATCTCTCTATTTTTAATTTCTTACTTCTTCGTCTTATCTCTGAATTATTATATTATCCTGCCATCAGGTATATATCCAATCCATTTCAAGTATATCTTAATTGGTTTTTACTATATCGTATATTGAATACGCCATTCACACTGGGAAATTGATACACCACCGAAACCACCTCCAGCCCCATCGAGGCCTTTCTTACAAAACCACCGGAAACTATACACAACATCACACGATGACATCCGTGCAAACCTACTACGAACAGGCCGAAATCTCCAACTGGCTTGATGCCATTTCTGGGGACAACGGAAGCATTGACCCAAGGTAAGCCTTATTATCTATATCTCTTGCGACGTATACCAACATAGTTTACAGGACACTCGGAGTCCATCAAGTGATTACCACCCACCACGACACCCACCGTGACACCTGCCACCATGACCAAACATCTCTGTCCGAGCAACAGCCATCTCCCCAGTTGCTTCGTTCCTCCTTCGACCTACAAGCCCTAGGCCAATCAAAGCTGGAGCACGAACCTCCATTCCCGAGATTCCTTAGCATGGCAGCTCTTCGTGAGCTGTATAATCGAATCGGCCAATCTGACCGAATGCCGACATTGGCCGATTTCTGCAACGAAGAAGCAGACTCAGTCTCGCTGGCCACGACTGCGACTGACTCGGAGTACGAGAACTGCTTTCTCCCACTCTGTGGAGCTCTACCACAGCCATTCGAGGAGGCATCTCATGCAGTCACCTCTGCTTCCTCATCACCGTCGGCGTCTTCGTCAACAAACCATGATCCCCAGTGGTTGCCTCTTTTGGTTGCGCGAGTTGTATCGAGCAAAGCCCGCAAAGCATGTCAGGCTTTGAAGAAGTTTGCCCGGTGATATTGCCGCCATCATCGACATGTGCTCGCTTCCCAACGGAAGTGTGAGTTCCCTAAGCACCATAAATTCTCTCACAGCCATTCCCACAACTTGCTCGGTCACTTTGCGTCTCGCCTGATCGCACTTTCTAGTATCCGGGAGGATATATTTGTGAGAAGCTCATAAAGGTGTCTTGAGTTTCTCAACTCTCACTGCATTTAACTGCATATGAGTTCCTTGATGCTAAGATCGCCGTAATTGAAGACGAAGAGGCTTATACCAGCTGCATCAAAGAGCCCTGGAGGCACACGATGAGATTAGGACTCCAGGACTACTTCCCACTACTGCCTTCCTGAACAAGATCGATCTTGTGTTGAGAAGGTTTCGAACCGCGTCCGGACTCTGGATGGTCGCCGAACGACTGGACGATGGACATGTGGAGAAAGGTACTTGATCTTGGATCATGTATCCCATGCATGTTATTGTTTGTTGTCGCTGTACAGAATCAAGCGTGCCAGCGAGATGTCTGGGGTATTATTTTCAACTGGGTGATTTATCCCAAAGGGTTCCAACCTGGTTGGTTTTAACGAGGCCCCAACTTTATACATATCACCAGTTTGTTTTGTCGCTGCGGGCTTGTGACTGCCCCTACAGGCATACTCGCCGTCGATGCCCATAACGCCACCCGTATGAACCAGTGTGGGTTATTACCGTGAGGAGATTGTGGACAATATCTGGCGATGGGGTTAGTTGAAACAGAACGTGAGATATTTCATGGGATGTCGATACCTGTCCCGTGTTGATACCTAGTACCGTTTAGTATTTGCGGGAATGAATAATTGTTTAAATATTTCGATGTCAAGTGTAAAAACCTAGAAATAATCATTAATTTGTAGATGAAGTGTCGTTGATGCGTGAAGTGCCGGTGATGGAAATGTATAGATCGAAGGCGGTCGGCCCACCTGCCCCATGTTATCTCGGCAGAGTTGCCTCTCCACCATAAAGCCACCGTGAACAACTGCGGCCACAGGGCATCATCAACAACACCCATTTCCCTTGAACCAATTCTTCCACAACAGACAAAATGGATCCTTTTTCCGCAGAGGGCGGTAAGCCTTCCAATCATTTCTACAGCTCCGACCAGCGCTAATACAGCTTCCCCGCAGAGCTCCTCAACATCCACAGCGCCTTCCACTCGGGCCAATACCAGAGTGTGATCGATTTCGAGACCTCCGCGCTCTCCCCGGAGAGCAAACTCCCTGCCCAAGTCCTCAGACTCCGCGCCCAGATTGCCCTTGGTCAATTCGACGAAAGCCTCGCCGAGCCCTCCATCGAGGAGGATAGCCCCGACCTGTCGGCCGTCAGGGCCCTGGCCCTGCAGTCCGCCGGCAAGACAGACGCTGCTTTGCAGCTCGCACAAGAACTCGCAGAGAACTATCCCGAAAACAACACGGTGCAGGTCCTTGCTGCTACCGTGCTCCAGGCCCAGGACCACAGCGAGGAGGCGCTGGCGCTGCTGTCAAAGCACCAGGGTAACCTCGAAGCGTGAGTTACCCCGTCGCAAGTGAACTGCGATATAGCGGAGGGCATTGATCTGACAACCTGTTTGTATTTTAGGGTTTCCCTCATCGTCCAAATCCACCTCCAACAAAACCGGACCGATCTCGCCCTTAAGGAAGTTCAGGCTGCCAAGCGCTGGGGTCAGGATTCGCTACTGGTCAACGTTGCCGAGTCATGGGTTGGCTTGCGTGTTGTACGTTGATGAGAAACTTCCTATACTCCCCGGATCAATGGTATATGGGTGCTGACTTTGTGTTTTTGCTGTGCAGGGCGGCGAGAAGTACCAGTCTGCTTTCTACGTCTACGAGGAGCTCGCCTCCGCACCCAGTACCTCCGCACCGCTATCTATCGTTGGCCAGGCTATCGCTGAGATCCACCTGGGTCGTCTGCCCGAGGCTGAGGCCGCTCTCACCGCCGCTCTAGAGAAATACCCTACCGATGTGGAGTTGATTGCCAATAGCATTGTTTTGAACGTGTTAGCTGGCAAGCAGACCGAGGAACTGGAGTCGTATGTCATCCCGTTGCCGGTCCGTTCAAACGAGATTGTGAATTTTTTGCTAACCTTTGTCTCTCGTCTAGCCGGTTACAGCAAGTCCAGCCCTCGCACTCCCTTCTCACTGATATCCAGGAGAAGAGCGAGTTATTCGATACCGCGGCCACCAAGTTCTCTGCCAAGGTCTCCTCCTAGAATAATCTATTTGCTGTTCCATATATTTGTTTTGTTTAATCCGAGTCAGGGGAGCCTATCCTGCTTGTTTATGAAAAGACATGACCTCTCAATCTTGCAACTGGTATTTGGATTTCCCTTCTGTAATGTGGTATGAGGCATAGGAACAATACAAACCTGTCTCTATCGAACCCGTCTTAGTGCTCCACTACAATGTGGCAGCAAATAAATCACAGCCGAGCAGCCAACCACTGCCGTAACTCGGAACCAGTCTGAGTCTCCTCCTTGACCATAGTATAAAATGGCGCATCATGCGATTCATCAGACCCAACGACAAAAGTAACCTCCTCAAAAACCGACTTAATCTTCTTCACAAACTCCTGAATAGGCGAAAGCAAGATCTCATCCCCACCAGCAAGAACCAAAATCCTCTCCGTCTTAGCACCATCCCACCATTCAGCCGGTGCATTAAGCGGCTCGTTCCAATTATCTGCCGGTTTATCCGCGCGGTAAGAAGTAGACCACCTCGTCAAAACATCCGGCGTAATAATATCCTTCCACAAATTATCCTTCATCGACGGCCACTCCGTACTAAAGTTAATCCATGGCGCATACGTAAAGACACCCGCCAAGGGCGCCGACAGCGCCAGTGGCTCGATCTCCGGGTGCGGGTGAGACAGGTGCAGCAGGGTCGCTACGGTAAGGTTCCCGCCTGCGGAGTCCCCACCGATAATCACGTTGGCTGGTGAGCGGCCGGTCTCGTTGATGATATAGCGCAGAGCTTCGACGGCCTGGCGGAGTTGGGTTGGGTAGGTTGCGTGTGGGGTCAGCGTGTACCGCGGGAAGAACACAGCGAGGTCGTGGCCGGTCTCATTCAGGGCTTGTAGCATCTCCAGCCAGAATTCGAAGCAGGCTGGGATTGCGGGCATGGCAAAACCTCCGCCTGGTTGTTATTAGTATTTTGTTTTTGTTATTTATGGGTATATTTGATGATGGGATGAAGTTTTGGCTCTGCAGGTACGGGTTTCTCCACGTTACACGAGATCGGGACGCACCGTGGTAGTAGACGATCACGTTCTTGGCATTCTTATTGCCGATCCAGTAGCCCTCTGTGTTGTGGGGGAGGGCGACGGTCTCGGGTTGGAGACCGCGCTTTTTCATGACACTTTCGTAGGCTGCTGAAGTTGGAAGACTGAGATACCTGTGCGACGATAGGTCAATGTTTTGTCCATTTTTATTGTTGTATTATTGGGAGTTATGTGCAGAAGAATTGTCGACAGAAGAACAACATACTGTGTCTGTCGATCCGATCTCCGATCAACGACTTTCCGAATCACAGCTGACAGGACATGGTGATCGTAGCGCTTGGGGCTGGCTTTACCCCGGAAAACACCAGTGATGGCAGCATACACCATACTGGCATACATTGACAGGTGAAAGAATGGGATGTCTGCCTTTTCCCAGAACCCGAGCTGGGGGACATCCTGGTTGGACGGCATGGTTAAGATTTCGAGTGATTGAAGCTCCCAGGGTAGGGGAAAATGAGCTGAGCCGAGTGTCGGCTTTATAGCTTCGCTCTCCCCGCTCTATCGATTCCCTCGGCTGTGGGGCCTGCAGGACCCGAGGCCGCTGAGCGCTGATTGGCCTTGCTCCGATCTACAGGGGTTCCATCTAAGGATAGATGGATGTCTCCAAGGTAAGGACTTCGGGCCAAGTTTGGCGTGTCGACGGCATTTCCATGGGGATTTCGTCCGCCAGCTTGATCGGTTAGGGGATTGGGATTCGACTTACTTTTGCATATTAAAAAGAAGCAAGGTAAGAGTTGCATAAGAGTTTAACATACCTCAGACACAAACCTCGGTAATCACATCAAGAAAGCAGAGGCACGTTGGACAGATGCCGAAGATATCATGAGAATATCTTTCAACCTTAGTAAAACCGGTGTACGCACCTATGCCAATGATTGCAGCATATCTGGGAAGAGGGTCTCCAGAAACGAGGACGTTATGGCTATGCCGCATGTTCTTTGAAAGTCGTTCGTGTTATTGACACCAATAATGTACGACTTAGTAGGTAGTACCAAAAGCTGACAGACGCAGAAGATAGAAGAAGGCGAATTGATCCAACAAGAAAGGTTATGAGACGACTTCTTGTCGGGGTTAACTGTTCATATAATGAAAGAGTGATCAGTCAAGAAAGGGTTTCGATACTCTTTTATTCTGGACTTGTTGTATCAAATAGTTTCAGTAGACATTTTAGGACCGTAGGTTCAATCAAGCTTCCGGCGGAAGCCACAATGACGAAGTACGGATCAAAGGGATGGCGTAGTAAGTGTAAGTTGATAAAAGAGACAAAGACTAGGGCGGAATGGTCAGTTTTATGGGAGGAGATAGAAGATGGAAAGTTTGCTTAGGTGATGGAGGAGGATGTTTCTATACGAGAAACGTAGTGTGGGCGATATAGAAGCGAAAAACATCATGAGAATCTTGTTTCCTCGCTGCCCAGAGAAGCAAAGGAGAGAATAGTAGGCAGAGGGAGAATGGTGGTGTGTGCTCCGTATCGAAACATTCCATTCATTGCGCAAGGTAGATCGGTACTCGGAACGTGATTTGTCTCAGATGTCATAACCCTGCTCAATAATAGGGCACATAAGCATTTTCTATAGGGTGTCATACCATTGCCGTGGACAACCCTATACGACCGGAGTACGGCTAGAGCTTTGTCGCGCTCCTAGTGAAAGAATCTGGAATTCCTATCGTTAATGATATTCTAAATCCGTGTTCTAGACTAGCTTAGTATCATAATCTGCGCTATTAATTCGCTATGGTACCAATATGAGACTCGTGCAAATATCCCTAAATAGACGGGGATCTGTTTTCCCTATAGGGTCTCGTAGGACGACCTGGCTGGTCCCGGCTCTGGCGACTGCCTTGGCCACTTGTGAGGCTAACAGAGCTCCAGGTTCAGTTAGAACAGGTAGCTTATATGCGCAGCTCGCATTACGTTACCCGCCTGGGCGCCTGGGCTGGGCAGCCCTAGAGCCCTGGAGAACCAGAAGGCTTAGTCAGCGACTTCTGTCCCCGACCCACTTTCCCGCGATGTCACATAGAGGCCATGTCGCGTGCCTGTAAACATAAGAGTTCTTTACGTTGAGATTACCATGCATCTAGATCACAAGATCCCCTGGAATACGGTGTCATCACACTTTGCCTTCATAAAAGACAACCCATCCATACGCGAATATGATCTCCTCATCCATGATCGCTTAGCTGACCGTCAATCCGGCGAGTTCAACCATTTCACGCGGACTCTTATTTCCACAATCGAGGAATTCTCAACCACAGAGCGAGCCAAATACCCACATCCTGCCGCTCTACCCACATCCGGCCCTCTATATGACTCGTCTATTCTACCCGCCATCGAAGAGAAGTACCACCTTGGACCACACGAGACCAACTCCGCGGTATCAAACCCACTATGTGAGGAGTTTCAGGATGTCGACTACTGGATCAACGAAGCCCCATACAGCACCTCCACTGCGCATCTAGCCGATGCAGTAAAAATGCTCATTATCTCGAATGAGATGCTCGCTCTGTTACGTCTAGCAAATCACAAGCAAATCCCACTAGAAGATCTAATCCATCTAGGCTGGGGTCACAGCTTCGGTGTGGCGCATGTTGCTGACGTGGCTCTGGAAATTTACGTACTGCTGAATATCGCTGCTTCTGTCAAAGCCAATGCGAAACCAGGATCTGTGAATGATAAAGGTTGTCTGACGGAGACGCAGCCGTTCCAAAGGTTTATTGGTTGGGGATTGCCTGATTTTGATTATCCAGCTCAGAATATACCACACCGGTTGTTTTGGAATGCGAAGGGCATTCCTGGTGATCCTGGGATCCCGTCGTGGGACCCATTGAGCCTTGAAAGCGATGATGAGAGGATGGAGATGAAGGAGTACCTGAAGATGTGCTTTGAGTTGTTGTATCGATATGACCTTTTGATGAGGGAGATGGGGAGGGATCCTGAGTGGAAGGAGAAGATCCTCGGGATGCTGAGCCTGTGGGGGGCAAGGTCTGTTACTATGGACGAGACAGGGTTCTGCTTCATTTGATCTCTATCGTCGCCTTGTGCACATTGGGTTTGAATATGTAAAATGTTAAACGTGTGGTGCGCCAACAGGATTCTAAATATATACGTGGGCAGATAATCGGTCCATTAGCGAAGGGATTTGGAAACATTTCGACTCGGCTCATCTACTTCATATAAATATGTTGCGTTTGTTCTGAAAGTACGTATTTTCGAACACAATACTATTTTGGCCGTCTCAGAGGCCATCGCCCTAGTGAATAATAAGGCTTATAAGAACTCCCCACTGGATGTCGAGAGCCGAATCTTTCCTACTCTCAATATTTATACTCGCGCCAGCGAATCTATATTATTCCACCTAAGGGTACTCGCCAGTCTAGGAACCCGATTCGTAGCCCTGGGGTTGGTTTTGTCTCCCAACCTCATAGTGTTTGAGCTATTTAGTTCAACAATAGTTCTATTGGGTCACAATTTGAGACGTGTCAAGTATATTTTGCCCATCATAATATTTCCTACAGCAACCCAGCCTGCTCTAAGGCAAAATGCGGCTGTGACAATTCGTATATAAGGGGACATAATTCTGGCTCCTTATGGTCCTTAGCATCCTCATCTATCACAAGAGTATCACTCCCCTGACTTGAAAAGCTTGATGAACCTACCTTTCTTTCCCTTCGAAACTGTCTATGGTCTTTATCTTCCATTCCAACAACGCAGTAAAATGGAGTTCCTCGGAATCCCATCTGTGGACAATCCATTAGGGGATAATCTGAAAGAGCTCAAAACGTTTTCGCCCGATTCCTTCATGCTCTTCGCGTTTTTCTCTCTTTTCGGCACATCACGTCTCAACCTATTGGTTCTCATTGCTGCTATTCAACGCAAACGAAATGTCTCGAGATACCGATTTACATGGAACCGCTGTTGCGTTTCTGGAAACGCGTTGTTCGATCGTCCCTGTTGGAGCAAGATATCTACAGTCTTGAAAGGACATAAGCTTTTCAAGCCCGAGGACATACTAGGTTCAGACATCGAATGGTGTTCGATTGAACCAGAAGTCTGCGGATTGACTCAAAGGCTACTCGAGAAATCCGAGCGAGAAAGACTGGTTGTGTTAGCTGTTGGATGGGTTACAGTTTCTTATATCGTATCTTTCGTTGAAAGTTCCCTTCACGGAACACTCTGATAGTACGATGATATTCACTCATAATATGGAATGCCTGTGGAAGAAATGCGCGGCAAGTTGATCATATGACCGATGGCTCTCCCAACTTATCGATGGCGGCGCTTCAGATTTTTATATCATATTTCCGCCTCTCTGAGAACACAACGGACCTTGCCTCCGAGGTCTGCAAGCACATGAACCGGAGACAGTCTGCACTCGTATATAAACACATCGGCATATCCGGAGAAAATGAACAGGGGACCGGGGAGATTTCCCTCGGGGAAATGCATACCGTGGAAACCAAGGCCAGTCAGTATAAAGTAGAAGCAAGGTACGACAAGGGCATAAAGCTACTCAATGATGCCTTTGGAACAGGCTCCCTGTTCGACATGGTTTGCTGGAGCTCGGGATGAGTTATAATCTAGCGCCTTGAGGGAGGCACAGGGGTTCTTGGGTTCGGAATTGGAACTTCTTGATCCTTACAGAGAACCGATCAATGATTCCACGGTATCGTTCTGGATGGGTTACGTGGATTATCTCCACACGACGCTAGGAAACCATACTGAAGCCGACTCGGTTTTCGAAAGTCAGCCGGGCCTATTGTTAGATTATTTCAGAGGTACTTGGATTGCTTTATATAGAGACGAAATGCTCTCGGAGCTGCAGCCACACCTGGAGATTGGCAACCATCGTTTCTACCTTGATGCATTATGTCATGCCTGTTGTTATCCAGGTGACGAATGTTCTGAAATTTGGCTGAGACAAGGATCATGCCACTCGCCTGAGATCACTTCTCAACGCCACTTGATACGGTTTTGCTATCCTTTCGTCTTTTGTGCAGTTTGGAGATTGAGGCTACTTTTACACTCTTCTGAAAAAAACAACATTTTGAGAATGATAACCTATGACAAGTCATTCTTGACGCAATTAATTCGGTATTAAATGCTAGACATGCTAGGTCATTGAATAATCGGTTCGTTCGCTTGGGAAATATCTTTTGATCAAGTCGTGATCCATACAAATGTGGAAACGTTTCGGGTACCAGGAAAGGTAGATACCTATCTACATTTTACCAACTGTTGCAATATACAGGGCAGATATCATGGGAGCAGAGAGAGTTGTATTAGGAGAGAGCAAGCTCCCAGCCAACTAACTAGTCACAAAACGAGTGTTTGATGCCTTGAAACCCAGACATAAATGCATAACTAGTTAACACCAACGTAGACCTTCACTGCCTTAATCCCAGTTTTCTCATGCTGACTTCCACTTATACTCGACTTCCAGCTCCTGTCTCTGGGTGAGGTTCGATTATGCGGAGGGGGTGGTCGAACTGGCCCAGACTGGCTTGCCCTCGTAAAGAACGAGGTTGCCGTCATTCTGGATTACAAGAATGACATCTTTCTTGGGAGCGGTATTGGAGTGCCAGACGGCTTGGCCATCGTGGGTGCTGCACATAACTGTCAGCAACAAGGTTCTCCTCTGTAAAGACACCGCATGCAAGAAGAGAATGAACAGAGGGGAGTAAGCTTACTAGATGACCAGGTTGCCATCTGCCTGCATTTTGACACCCTTCACGTCGGAACGCTGCTCTTTGGTGTTCTGCCACTGTGGCTGGCCCTTGTAGTAAACGACAATTTTGCCGTCCTTCTGCATTCTAAACTCGTAGTCCTTATTCTCACTGTACAGGCTGTTGCCCGTAAGCAGCCACTCATCGTTACCGAGGGTGTTGTGAGAGTTAGACATATTTAATGAGACCTTGGGGATAAAATGATGGCTTGATAGTTTGTTGTCTGTATTGCGATACTCTCAGGATGAAATTGATTCAGGAGGGAACGTGTTAGCCTTTATATGTTGCGACGTCGTCAGCCAAGCCTCCTATCCATCGGACCAGGTTACCCAGCTCTGAAATTTGCAAATTGCATAAAATGAGGCAGCCCATCAGCTCCCTTGCTTTCTATGCAGGACACAACCTCACCAGAATATCTTACTCCAAGTGCTTACAGTCCAATCAAACAGTCGAGTTCATCATGTCTTTCAGGTTGACCCACGAGCTGAGGGTCGATCTTTCCTAGGTGAAGTGGGGAATGACAATAGGAAGTCTGCCATCCCCATTCCATTGCACATGATGGACGTTCTACTTGCCAAATCTGGGCCCGTGATGTTGCATTGCATTGAGCTGGAAGGGCTTGCTTCTTGGCATGACACGATTCAGTTCTCGTCACTAATATCTAGACTCTAGAGTTACACATTTATGTATTACGCTAAACCTAGAAAATTATGTGGTCAGAGATCTTGGTGAACAATTATCATATGGTCGAGGCCCAATGCGGTCCTAACATTTAGAAAACTAGGAATTTGGCAGTGCAAAACTGTACGAATTGGTTTGTTCTACACGCCTCAGCTTGAAATGGGGGATATATGTACAAGCTGAAAATATGCAGAACACGGGCGACTGCCGATCTTTACAGTTCCCTCCCTTCTGCACGGAGCATATTACTCCCCGTTCACATGCCCACCCCACTAAGTACGTACTGTAGATAGTCTACATGACCTAGTCCTATCCATCGTCCACAAATAAACGTCGCAGATCGCACCGGGAGGCCCGCCTCCACCACCCTGGGTCGGGCCCGGCCGTGGATGCGGATCCGTCTTTCTCGGCCCTGACCCACTCCGCCGCAGATGGCTTGGCTTAGCGCGGCACCACCGACGATTATGCGCATCTCTGTCATGACTCGAAAGCCGAAAGCGGCATAGTCCAAAAAGTTGCAGATATGATGTGTATATATCTGCATGTAGACACGATGTTGTATGGAGAGAGCGTTAGACTAATTTAGCCAAGCGATGTATATCACAGTCTGAAAATATGGTGGGCGGCACATCTTCATTACGACCAGGCGAGCGCATCCCTGATCAGTCATTGTGGCTGGCTGGAGGACCGCCATTTCATCTTAAGCTGGACACCAATCTTCGTGACTCATGCAAGGTAAGATCTGTATCCTGTATTGCCTAGAAGTAGTGTTCAATGTATCATTAGGCTCCAAAATGCGAGGCCGAGGCCCGAGCGGACCGGAAATGCTTCATGCTTTATTATTATGCTTCATTGAATTGCTAATCCAATAAAATAGGAACACCTGTCTGCCATCGAAGTCAGTTCACTGGGTCGGTCGCTTCGCCCTGAGACGTGAGAGTCCATCCGACTCAACTCGGGTCGCTCTAGGCTTTGCGGTTAGACATCGTACGATCATTCCAGGTTTTAATATGCTGTAAAGG
Source organism: Penicillium sp. CF05 (assembly GCA_002916455.1). Taxonomy (NCBI): domain Eukaryota; kingdom Fungi; phylum Ascomycota; class Eurotiomycetes; order Eurotiales; family Aspergillaceae; genus Penicillium; species Penicillium sp. CF05. Next base: position 56,298 of record PKQL01000117.1, read on the forward strand.
AGTCGAAAAGCAACATCTTGTTGAGGAAATGCTTGCTATTAAGCTAGAGTGCATCCGAGACTGTGAGCTTCGGGACCGAAGGACTGTTGATGTGGTTAAATTACTAACATAAAGTACCTCTGGCCATGGCCAAAGCAAGATTCCAGACACAATGAGGCAAAAGCCATTGACAGCTAATTATAAAAAAGCAGGTCTGTCTTTCCGCCCACAGAAGCTTGAGAAAATAGTATCCTAGAATGATATGTTTCTTTATATAATAGATCAAAAGGAAGAAACTTTGTCTCTATCGCATGATGGGTCACCTTAACAAACCTCTCACAAAAGGCCTTATAGGGACTGTACTAGTCCTTTCAACTTTATACCACTATCTGACCAACACGACACACGTGAGGTTAAAGCTACAAGCTTAGGCAAGCCGACCTCGCGGAAATTTATGTACTTATAGCCATACTAATAAAACAGGCTTAAGTAGGATTCTATAAGGCTCTAGTTTATATAAGTTATATGTTTAGACGGCCTAGTATCACTAGGGAAGAATATAGTGAAAGGATGCAATTGGCAATGGCAGACGCGAAACTACTTAGGCTGTCTGAGGATTATCTGAAATTTTCATTATCCCCTGATTTGGCGTAAGTGAACCAATACTTAAATGATATGAAACTTATTTGGTGCTATTTTGCGTTTTACAAAATCTTCTAAAGAGAAACGAACGGATATTATGGACACATGCCGAATTCTCTTTGGCAAGCCGCTTCCCTTCCTCCAATTCACCTGGGAATTCAACTGCATCACGTTATGTCACTATGAATGGACATCATTTCAACACGGCTACTGGTCACAAGCATAAAATATCTTGGTCAGCGTTTCGATTGATCCTAGACATGGCCAAATTCATTGAAAACTATTCTGGATGTATGCAGATTATTCGCAGGCGCTAGAAACCTGTGATTTACCTACATAGAGATAGAAAACTAATACTACAGTCCAGCTGTACTTAGTATCAGGAGAAAGCATCATGAACTAAAAGCGAGGGATGAGGTATTCAGCAGGATATTCAACGCATGAAACACTTTTACGCCATTATCACCGCATTCTTCCACCCTACCATCACTCAGAATAGTTACCATGCAGTGACCAGCAGAAATCTTTCCGTGATAGATCCTGCCTTGTACTATTTCGTGGCTTGCTGAATAGGGAAGGGACGGGACCCACACCTGCCAAGGTAGATGTGATCTGTATTGATCGCGTAATAGCAGGAACCAAGAATACTGAAGGTGCTCCTGTATGACTTGCAATAGATTTTAACTTGTCCATACTTTGCACCTACATATGTATGTATCATATGCAGCGTAGACGTGACGATGCAAGTCGTTGGGCCACGCCTTTGATCTGAGCTAAGCCTAGCGGTGTGAAAACTGTAGTATGGGGCTAGCCCGTAATAAGACTTTCGATTTCGTGTACGGCGCAATGTGGGTGTGAGAAGAGATACTACTACGCAAAGGTAGGATACTCTAGGAAAATAGATAGATGCGTGAAGAAGAGTGTGAGGGAGCAAGTATAGAGG